>JASCZW010002416.1:0-63484 GCA_034211315.2 Aedes japonicus | reverse complement strand
CTAAACTCAGTAAATTTTTTTACTGATTTTCAAACAGCTGCACACTTAAGGGCACGAAAGGAAACAAAACAGTGAGAAAACAAATAACCGATTCGTGTAAGTGGTGTCAGAAATGAATTTATCTTTCAGGATGGCGATTGTGTTTTTAGGGAGTTCGATGTTTTGTCTCAGCTGGAAGTAGCGGCTTATGAAACACAGTAGGGACGGAAACTTGACACCGATCGGGACTGGAGATGTGGATGGTCGATTGCGCAACTTAGCAGTCTCACGGGTGGCGTGCAATTAATACTAGACCGATGGCGGGAACGAATACGGAGAATAGTGCCCTTGACTCTGAACCACCGTTCGCTGGTGGCGTAACCGACAGAGGAGCAACATCCGCTTGCACCTTATACACAAGATATCGAGGACGTTCCTTCTAACAAGCTGTGGAACACTGGCAGAGTTACAAATTTTGAAATCGCTGTGTCGTTATCAACATTTGCAGGACCCCGCATATCGTGCTAAACTATTATATCTGTCAATCGGAAGGACGTACAGGAAATAATTAATGCTGTAAATCTACAACCAAACTACCTGGGTGCTGAACAGCACTAGTCAAAGATATGAATGACTATTTCAAATCGATGACTGACACCGCCGCTGAGCACGATGCTTTCCAAGGCTTGACGCATCAAAAGCAAATCGATGGTAGCATTCTATGCTAGGCTTATCATATGTGCGCTTGTCGTGGTTATAGCCAAACAGACCAGACCCGTTTTGTATTGACCTAGTTGCTAAAAGGGATGCAAAATCGAGCCTGGCCATGGGTGCCCGTACATACGGACATGATGCCAACTTCTTCGTAAAAGCTATTACGAGAGTCGAGGCATAGAAAGCAAAGCTGGAAGAAGCTGTCCTTCTGAACCAAGTCCTCCGATGTCTATATGGTAGATCGTAAACGCGAATCAAGCCGAACTCAGGAAATTCGACGAGACCAGGGGTGACGGGACGAACAAATCCGCTGGAACGCATTCGTTGCTGGAGATGCGGGTTCATTTCTCATAAGAACGACAAGTGCCCCGCGTTGAATAAACAGTGCAACTCCTTTGGAACGGGATTTTTTTGGGGAAACAAAACCAAAGAAGAAATCGGTCCAACACGTACACGGCAACAAAATCTCAACCTAATTCAGTCACCGGGATATTTCGGTTCGGAAAAACAAACTCAAACACGATAAACGAAATCCAATCAGATAAGCAGAAGTTTTACCTTCTTTTGTTTCTATTTTTACAAAGGATATATGCCGAACTGTGGCTGGCCAACTGAACCCTTACAACAACCAACCATTCGGCTGGAGTCATGGTTTTCGGGTCAGTTGCGTCCAGTAGCGAAAATGCCTCAGTATTTATCAAAGCTGGATTAAAAGTTAATACCGAGGTTTACATGAACATTTTGAAGGACCACGTTCTGCCAAGCATGAAAGCCAACTTTGGAGTACACCATCCGTCATTTTCCAACGGGACGGAGCACCGTGTCATAATACCTCAAAAGAGGCTCAAGCGTGGCTGATGAAAAAGTATGGAATTTTCTCTAAAGGACATTTAGTCTCTAGCAGCTCGAACTTGAATCTTTTGAGTTACTCAATATGGTGTATACGTTCAGGCTAAGGCCCTGTGAACGTTCTCATCCCAGTGTTGGCGCCCTGAAAGCTTCCATTACCAAGGCATGGAACTCGATGACTGACTCATACATTGAGAAGGTATGCTCTCGATTCCGTCCCCTTGAGAGAAGGTGATCGCGAAAATGGTGGACATATTGAGTAATTCCAAGTAACCACAACATTATATTATGTGCCCTTATTCAACCCAAAATCAACATCGGTAATGCGGGATTGCATCAATTCAACAGTTGTCAAGTAATGAAGCTTTAGATTGGCATTACACACGATATATCATTAATTGGGGCCCTTTTCAGCTTTAATCCAACTTCAATGATGCATTAGAAGTAATACAGATGCTCTATAGATGCATGCTATTACAGCCTCGTAGTTGCTCGGGATGTAATCATGAAAGGCTTAATAAACGATTCTCTAAATAAAATTATGATTTGTTTTAATCATTTTCTATGAAGAAAACTTATTTGGAACTGAGGAATGGATTTTTGCATTTTTTTTTATGGGACATACTGTATTCTCAAGCGTATGAAGAGATCTGGTATCAGGATTCCGCAACAATAGCTGCGAGGTTTGAATTATGGGGATATACATGAATGGCTCATCGACGCGGACAGTTTTGTTGACACCATCAATACAGCGAACGACGTCATGGCGGCGATGCATTTAGGAGGTTGCTGAGGAGCTTTCACAGGTAACGATCTTAGAAACATCAGGTGTTGCCTACGTTTTAACACTTGCAAATAAGCCTGGTGCCTTTGACTCGTTCAGCAAATCAATGGAAAAAATCAAAGAAAATATTATTTTTAGTTCACGAAAATGGCAGAAGTTTGAGAGGTGGGTGTGACTTACACACTCGCGTTCAATAATGATTACTGAATTCCAGTGATATCTACTTTTGCGTCAGTATTTTTTCACGCTGGTAACCAGTTTAGGGAATTTTAAAGCTTTCCATCTAATGAAAGCACCCCATTGCAATCGATCGGTGAGTGACCCGAGTTGATGGCCAAATAGATAGAAGATATGATTGTTCTCCTTCTACAAATGTTATTCTCATCCCGTATAACGTTTGCATTTAAAAAAATGGACAAAAATTGCCGATTTTTCATGGATTTACCTTCACCCGCACCGACGAAACTACCCATGCAGCATCAATCATAGTAACCCATGAGTCAGCAGACAAAATTTGACAGCTTTATCAGTCGAACTCTAACTGTGATGGCAAAAACAGTGAAGCAACTCCGTTCAGATGTGTGCGCTATCAAAGGACAGCACCCTGCCGCGTCGAAAACGGACATCGTGTGGCACTTTGTGGACGCCGGATATGCCCGTTTCGGCATCTACAATATCTTGGCACTGTTAGACAACAATCAGAGCTTCGAAAGAAAGCCCGGTTCCGGACGGCCGACGACCCTGAGCGACAAGAAGCTCCAAAGCATGCTGAAGAGGAAGACCAAGGGAAAAGTGGCTACATCGCTGCGTGCGCTTGGCCGGGAGGTCGATTCCAACGGCCAAACAGTGAAAAAGTACCTGTCAAACACGAATATACACGTCAGGAAGCCGAAATCGCGCCACTTGAGCTGGAGGCAATGACGCAGCGGCAGCGGCTGAATGAGATGCTCAACTCGATTCTCCCAGCAAATCGTGACGTGGCGGTGGTGATGGACGACGAGACCTATCTCACACTGGATGGCAACGATTGGCAGGGCACTTCGTATTTTACTTCTCCCACGAAGGAAGTGAGCTCCGAGGTGAAGTTCATGTCACACCAAATTCCCCAAGAAGGTGCTGCTGTGCCTGACAATCAGCGAGAAGGGGATGTCAAAGCCGAGCTTCTTTCGCTCAGGACTGGCTGTGAACGGGGAAATTTATAGTACAGAAATGCCTGCCGGAAATTGCCTCATTCATCAGAAATACCATGCAGGGTGAAGACGCGGTGTTCTGACCGGATCTGGCGTCGACCCACTACTCGAAGCGGTCGTTGGAGGAGACGGAGCGGCTGAATATCGATGTGGTACTCAGAGTCGGCGAACCGCCCAACGTCGCCCAGCTGCGACTCCAACAATTTTGTCGCGAAAACAGAGGAGGAATGGATAAATAAAACGAAGAAAGAACTCAAAAACATGCCTACACGCATGTTTTTCATCCGCCATAGTGAATGTTCCGGTTGAATGTGGTGTTTTACTAAAGTCTAAGGATGAAGTGCTCGATCGGCTGATGGAATATAAAGTGATGGCCACGTAGCATTCGGTGCGACCACGGAGGCGAATACACCGGAAAAGCAGTGAAGCGTTTTTGTAAACAAAGGGTATTCGTCTGGAGTATACAGTGCCGTACACCTCAGATACTAAATCGTACGATCGTAGAAAAAGTGCGCTGGAAACAAGCGGTTTGTCGAAAAATATGTGGGACGAAGCAGTGTTCACAGCGGTTTACCTACGGAATCGAAGCCCACAGTTGCGGTCAACGATGACATTACACCGTCCGAATCGGGGAATGGTATAAACCCGGACGTTTTCGGTAGTGAATGTTTCGTACATGTGCCGAAACCGTTACGGAAGAAACTCGACATGAAAAGTCAGAAGGTTGTTTTCGTAGGGTATGCGCTGAACGGCTACTTGATGATCTTTGATGACCGGCAGTATGAAGAAAGTGTCGAAGATTAAGGCACGATGGCGATCAAGGATGGACCATCGGATGCCTGTATGTCACTGAGACACGTAGGATGATCTGGAAAAAGCGGATAGTGAACACGACGGAGCTTCAGTTGAAGATTTGGAATCGGATGACTTGCATTCTTTCGATGGCGAAGATTTCCCTACCGTGAGTAGTGGTGCTCGTAGAAGCCACCGCCGGCTAGGTACAACGACTATGAAGTGGACATTATGACGTTTGCTCTCAGTGCTGAGAAGTTCCGTGCTCCGAAGAGGAGATTCCGTCCGACGTGAAAGTGCTGGAAAACGCGTAGTGACTGGTCCGTGTTGAAGAAAGCCATTGAAGAAGATCCTGGTTGAACTGCCGAAAAGGAAGGAAAGTGGTCGATAACCAATGGATATTTAAGATCACAAGAGACAGTGAAGGTTCGGTTATGTGGTACAAGGCTAGACTTGTTGCCCGTGGTTTTTCTCAGCGACACATTGCGCGTTCTCCTGTCGCTTGCCAATCAAGAGTGTTGAGCGTTTCGTTGGACGAAGAAATGTTTATGCGTCAGCTGTCTGGCTTTGAGCAGGGAGGATCACTGGTGTGTATGCTAAATAAAGCCATATACGGCTTCCAACAACTGGGCTCATTGGTGACCGCCGATAACGACACCAGCAGAGAAATAAAAAGGCGCATTATGGCTGGCAATCGTGCCTACTTTGGACTCCGAAGGAAGCTAAGATCGAACAAAGTTCGCCGAACCACAATGTTGACCATCTTCAAGAAATTAATTCGACCGGTAGTTCTCTACGGCCACGAAATATGGACATTGCTAGTGGAGGACCAACGCGCCCTTGGAGTCTTTGAACGGAAGGTGCTGCGTACTATCTACGGTGGAGTGCAGATGGAAGACGGAACGTGGTGGAGGCGAATGAACCACGAATTGCACCAGTTGCTGGGAGAACCTCCATCGTACACATCGCAAAAATCAGTCGACTACGATGGGCTGGGCATATCGTAAGAATGTCGGACGACAGCCCTGTGGAAATGGTTCTCGAAAACGAACCGACAAGTACAAGAAGAAGAGGCGCGCAACGACCAAGGTTGGATCGATCAAGTAGAAGGCGACCTGCGGCCCCTCCGAAGACAGTGAGGCTGGCGAGTGACAGCCATGGACCGAATAGAATGGAGACAACTCTGTGTACAGCAGAGGCCACGCCGGCCTTAGTCTGATTGGTAAGTAAGTAAACGGCTTCGAGACAAGCCTCGCGGAAGTGGAATGAAATTTTCCACAAATTCATGTGCCGAATGAAATTCTAAAGAAGCAAACACGATTATAGCTTATATTTTTGGGAGGTGAACGATGTTGACTCGGTACACCTGAAGCGGATACTGCGTTACCTAAGAGGTACGAAGGCCTACCAACTTGTACATCGTCGGCAAGATTCGCCAGAAGGACTTCTGGCATTTGCGGATGCGGACTGGGGTAACGACACCAACGATCGACGTTCTGTGTCAGGATTTGTCATCAAGCTCAACGGATCGACTGTTGCAAGGTCAACGAAGACGTCGGTAGCTCTATCGACGGCTGAAGCGGAGCTTATGGCGCTTTGTTTGGTTAGCTGCGAGCTACTCTGGGTAGCCAACTTACTTAGATCGATTGGTTGTGATGTCAAAGAGCATCTGACGGTCTACCGAGGCGTTGCGTTGACTACGGAGCCACACAAGCAGAAGAAGTTACTGTTGGGTAACGTCAATCCCCTGGCGTCAGAATACCATCAATGAGACGAGTCAGTTTAAATCTAGTCAATTCTGCCTATCAATCATACTAAAGCTTGTAGTACACTGTTTGTCCAATAGCCTAAATATTTGTCATAGGCAGATAGGCATCGGACAAACATCTATGATATCTGCCAGCTATCTAGCTGCCTATGCCAAATATTTGGCTATTGGACAAACAGTGTACTACAAGCTTAAGTACTAAATACTAATTTTCGAGTACAATTGTTAAAATATCTTTTTTCTCACGGAAACGTTGTTCAATTCTCGTAAATAGTGGATGTACTCAATTTTATGAGTAGATCCACTATTTACAAAAATTTAGTAACATTTTCGTGTGAGAAAAAGAGATAGTATACAATTGTACTAAAAAATTGAGCAAAATGAAACGGAAGTGCATCTATATATATAAAACAGAGTGGCATACGTAAGACGGCCCATAACTCGAGAACAGATCGTCCGATTTAAGTTGCCTTTTTTTGTTCTGTCCGGCTGCGCCCAAGTAACATTAATAAAAATAAAAAGTTGGACAAATTTATGGGAAATATGAAAATTCCGAAAATGATAGATATTCAAATACATCATGTATGTTGATCGAGTAATCCTTGACATGGATCGTAGATGACTTTGATAGTTCACCTGACATTGCGCAATTTCACAGGTGTTCTTATTGTTCTGCTGTTGGTACAGTTGATGCGGCATTTTTGAGCAATAATTATGAGATTTTAAAAAAGCGTATTGAACGATCACTCAAGTGAAGCTCAGCGTGACTTCGATAATTTCGGAGATATTTGTGCAATCAGTGAGGTACTACATGCAATTTGGTAGCCGTGATATGTTGGAAAATTCAAACAATCCGAATATGAAATTTTGTTTTATTGCACTGTTTTAAGGGCTAATGCTGAAGCGTTTTTGGCGGCAGCCACTACCTCAACATTTAGAATTGATATAACTCAGAGTCGGTACTAGATATTGAAAATTTAATCACATCAGTTTGTATGCTTACTTGCTGTGAGCAATCTGATAGAGTTCGATTCGATGTTCATTCACTAACAATCGAGATTTATCAATTTGAAATAGCAAGGTGAGTTTGCGAGAGCGAGATAAAGATAGGAAAAATACATGGAGCAGCGATTCACCTTGAGCTTTTGCATTTGTGGCGATATGCAAAGAAGCGACAGTTGACGACAAATATGCGAGTTGCCTTGCAAAACGACCCGTCTACCGAGATTTTCTCGAATCAATAGTAGGCGATTGGCAATGGAGAAGTATCAGTAGACGTTTCCAACGGATTGATTTCGTTCTCGCCAAATTTTTGTCATTTCACAACGGACAAAAGAGGTTCTCATAATTCTGTCGATGTTTGGGAAAACTTACAAGTAGTTTCCAAAAGCATCCAGAATTATGAGAACCACAGTGGTGAGTGCACATGCGATTTTGGCAGTGAAAAGTAAGGGTTGAGGAATAGCATTTTCCCTTTCAGACTACAACCCTGTCGTTCCTGACAAAAATGAGTCCTTGCCTCAGTATTGTTGTTTGCTACACTCCCGCTTCACTTTACTGAATTTTTAGTACAATTGTATGCTATCACTTTTCTCTCACGGAAATTTTACTAAATTTTCGTAAAAAGTGGATCTACTCAAAAATGGAGTAGATCCACTTTAACTTAAGAATTGAGTAACATTTCCGTGAGAGAAAACAGATAGTATACAATAGGGGGTTTTAATTTGAAAAAAACATGTTTTTTTCCATCTGTATCCATGATGGGCGTTTTTCCTAGCACAAAAATATTTTTTATGAATCTCAACTATTTTTTCTCGATTTTTAAACAAGAAAAATCGAATAATTTATATTTTCACGAACCGACATGCAGTTTCACAAAGTGGCATTTATTTTCAGAAACAGGGGCTCGGCACTTAAAAACGGCTCCCATTATGACATAAATGTCAACTTATGTATGCTAGAAATCAATGGTTGGTTCGTTGGTTTAGGTAGTCTGTTTTTTGTAGCGTGTTTCATGGTGAAATAGGATGGTGTTGTCTTGCGATCGTTATGTTTTTAAATTGTTTTTTGCAATAGTTTCGCTTGTCAAAATTAAAATATAAATTTAATGCCTTCATATTATTATATTTACTATCGAGCAGTGTTATAATCCACATACCCCTATAATACCCTATTGTATTCAAAAATTGAGTAGCGAGTGTGATTAAATGACCAAAAAGGAAAATACATATACAACTGAATCGAAAATGTGTAGAAATTTGGAAAAAATGCGATGAAAAGTGCATCAGCGCCATCAATGCGCTAAAAAGTGTACAATTAAATCAAATGCACCCCAAAATGTGCAATAATTGCGCACTAAAATGCGTCAATACGTTGAAAAATGTTCAAAAATTCTACAATGCATTTCCTAATACGTGAGGCTGAATCGAAAATTCATGAGTGATTCCATCCACCGAAGGAAGTAATCCGGTTCATCCCCAACAAAAAGGATGTCGATAATTTGAATTTCTAATCTGTTATCGATCGCGAATGAACCATAAAAAATTATGGTGACAAACAAGTCTAGCCTAGGTTAAAATTACTTTAAAAAATTGATTCATGAATGCTCGGAATTATTTTAATCATAAAACCGGTTAATGCGGGACAAAGTTCGTTGATCAGCTAGTATTTTATAACTTTTAATGTAAAGTTATAAAATACTAGACAAAATTGTCAAAAGGTCCAAAGTAACAAATGTAAACAATTATGTACTTAAAACGTAAAATTTCCTGGCAATGCCAGGTTGCTAACATCTATATCCACTATCGACGGAATAACAACAATCAATATGCAACTAGCGATTTGAAATTGGTTCACTGTTGTAGAACTCCTAGTTCCGAACTACACCTTGCAGTCTGCACCTTGCTATACACTCTTGGGCTTTTCAGTACCTTTCGGTAGTAGTATCTTTAGCTTTGTTTTATTTCGCTATAGAGGTTGCTGCAGCCAGTGGAAAAAGTGCAAAATTCAACGATGCCATATTTTTTCTGGTCGGCCTGTCATTTTTTAGAATGATCACAAAAGCTACGTCGGATTTTGTTTACTCGGTTTGTTTTTGTTATTAGTATTGTTGTGAAGGTAAGAGACTTTAGTTTTTTTTTTATTTCTTTTGTTTTGTTTTGCTTCTTTTAGTTTTAGAATGATCACAAACCGACCGTCGACTATGTTTGTGGTGGTAAGCGAGCTGTCAGCAATCTCTATGTTATTTTGACAGAATACTTGAGGGTGTGTTGGTGAGAGTTACGTTATTAGAGGCGAAGCATTAAGCTTGGGACCGGTGTGCTAGTACTTCCTGAGTCAAAAAATGTATTCATTTTCTTCAGGACTATCCATCCGCTACTAATAACATATCTGTTTCTGGTGTTACTTTGTTTGTGAGAGCAAGCAGATCTCAGAAAAATACGTTAGATGTCATTGTTTACAAATGTTACCCTCGACCTTTTAACTATGTTGTCATGATTTATGTTATTAAAAGCCGAACATATCGAATGGTCCTATGTGAGAAGAGTGTTTATTTTATTTTGATTTGTACTAAAGACTGTATTCGATGAAATTTAGATACACGCAATTGTTCGTAACTTTTTAGCGTGTGGGTAAAAATTATTGAAATTTTAACTGAATGTATTTCATTGTGTTGTGTCAATTGTGTAATGAGTTTCGTGAAAAATCGGTCGAGTGATTTCAGTGATGGCTTCGAATGAAGAAATAGTGCGCCAACAAATTTTGGGCACTCACTTGAAAACCCAAACGCTTCTCATCGATGGATCGGAAAACAGCTCGGAATCGCACATTCAACCGTATCTCATGTGATCAAAACGTTCAAGGACCGTAAGACAACCAAGCGGAAAATTGTAGTGGGAAAAACGTGGCACATCAAATCCGGAGAAGGCCATCTTAAATTGAACCAATTTAAGCGTTATCCCAACATTTCGATCAGGGACGTTGGTGAAAAGGCGAAAGTTTCAGTTTGTTTTGTGCAGAAAACAATGAAACGTTCTGGATGACATGTGTGTACAAGGTCCAGAAGGCACCGAACCGGAGCGATCAACAGAACTCGGTGGCCAAAACTCGTGCAAGAAAACTGTACTGGGAGTGGCTCTCAAAACCGTTCTGCATTGTGATGGACGATGAGACCTACATTAAAGCCGACACCAAACAAATGCCAGGACAGGAACACTACGTCGCCACCTCTAAGTTGGCCGTTCCGGAGAGTGTACGGATGAAGAAACTGTCGAAATTCGCCAAAAAATTCCTTGTCTGGCAAGCGATCTGCGGATGTGGCAAAATGAGTCAGCCCTTCATCACCTCTTGGACCGTCAACGGACAAATCAACTAGGACGAATGCCTCCAAAAACGACTTCTGCCCTTCGTGAGATCTCACGATGGCCCGGCACTGTTTTGGCCGGATTTGGCATCTTGCCACTATGCCCGGCCCGTCTTAGACTGGTACAAAGATATTAATGTAGTTTTTGTACCAAAAGACGTCAACTTCACCCAATTGAAAAGCTTTGGACAATCATGACGGCAAAGCTCGTTCAACCTCCAAAACTGATAGAATATGAACTTGAACTAAAGAAAGTGTGGTTAAAAGTAAGTAAGCAAGTCGGTCCTATCATTGCCCAAAATTTGATGAAAGGGGTCAAGGCAAAAGTGTGGGCATTTGGGTTGGGAAAAGAGGTTCAATAATCCAATGATGTCAAAACTTAACCATTTAGTAGTACTTTATTTTCAGTAAGTTTGAAAAGAATCGGGTTCAAGGAAAATTTTTGGTGACCTATTTTGTGGGTCCAAATTTCATCGAAAACAGGCTTTACCAAACTTGTGCAAATATCCGAAGCCGAAATTATGAAAAACAAACCAATGCAATAATGCTACCTTAGGCAGCATTCATTAATTATGTCACGCTTTTAGGGGGGGAGGGGGTTCAGAAAACCGTGACATTTTGTGACAAACGAGGGAGGGGGGGGGGGTAAGCTGAAACGTGACAACACATTTTTGAAAAAAAACAAAAACAAAATGATATTCTTATGCAATATCGCCTACAACTACTATCCCTACTGTTCACGCCCCTTCGTAAACGAACAGCAACAGCAGTAATCATGCAGCACTCACACACCGCTCGCATAAACTATGCCACGCCCTGTTCTGCAACTTTCCATCGTTCTGGAACTTTCCATGTTCTGGAACTTTCCATTGTTTTGGAACTTTCCATCGTTCTGGAACTTTCCATGTTCTGGACCTTTCCATCGTTCTGGAACTTTCCATGTTCTGGAACTTTCCATTGTTCTGGAACTTTCCATGTTCTGGAACTTCTAGCAGTAGCGGCACAATATAAAAACGGCACCGCAGTGGCGCAGTCATTCAGTCATTATATCAATTCTAAGGTGTTAAGATCAAAAGGAAAAAGCAATAAAGGATAAGTGAATAGAAGCAGTAGTTTTTCTATCAATATCTTCTGGATCCATTATCCGGTGCAACAGCCCAGTGTTATACAGTGTTGAATACAGTCCACCTACGACTAGAGTGTTTGCTGTCAACGGCCTTGGAACCCAACCCGGCCTTTTCAGGGTAAGAAGAGTTGAATTTTCCACCCATGAGCCAAGACAGAGCACTCGTTTTACCCGACAGTTGCTAGTTTGAGCGACACCTATTTCCTTTCCTACCGTGTTAGGACACGTTTGAGTTCTGTCGCAAGAGACTAGCAAGCTACTTCAAGTACCCTACGGATCCGGTGTTTGGCTCCGACACCTACCATACCTAACACGCTAACTTGAAAGTACCCATTAATGAGTCGAAAGTACGCATTTTGAAGAAAAGTGGCTTAACTCATTATTAGAGTATATTTTCCTCATTAATTGAGTATTCGTTACCCATTAATGATTAATTGATACTCATAAATGAGTAAGCAATACTCAGAAATGAGGAAAGTATACTCTTAATAATGAGTTAAGCCACTTTTCTTCAAAATGCGTACTTTTCGACTCATTAATGGGTACTTTCAAGTTAGAGTGAATACTATTCCACCGTTCATGAATGACAGCTGCAGCTCATTCAATGTGCGTCAGTGAATAAAGTCCAGTGTTTATTGGTGAAAAATTGGTTCGCGCAGTTAGTGTATTTTGGAAAATGAATCGTGGAGAACTTTTTAATACGCTGTACAATGCGTATGTAAAGGCTTACCCGGATAAGAAGAAAGGGAGTGCCAATTGATGCTACTAATTTCTGGAATGAACGGAAGGGCAATGACAACACCGCACTTGAAGAGCAAGTCAATAACAAAATAAAAGAGCTTCATGCCTTGCAGCTAAAGAAAAAGGTAAACTTCTTCAACTATGGGGAAAGTCTATGAGTGCTCCTAAGGAATCAGCGCCGACAGTGAAACCCGCGCAACCCATCAAGGAAATTGAGTATATGGCTCAGCCGTCATCATCAAATAAACGCCCTGCACCAGTACAGGAACAACTTAAAGCTGAGCTAAATAATCTGAACTCTGAGGTAGTGCTTCTGATTGACAAGAAGTCTGCTGGACTATTGACGGATGATGATCAGTCGAGACTCGAAGGGCTAAAAATTAAAAAGATCAAACTTGAAAAGAATCTCAAAATCAAGGAAGACGAGCAAGAGCGGCAGCAGAAGCATCGTGAGAAAATGAAGCAGGCTAAACAACTGTTAATTCGGGACATCCCAGAGGCTGGTAAATATGATATATTAACTAGTTTGTTTGCACAGTAGATATAAATATCAAATTTCAGGAAATTATCTTTCATTCCGAAATTCTCCTGGCCGCCCTCGTGTTGAAGAGCAGCAACCGGAGCTGCTCAAGGCAATATGCGATATCGCACTTCATGGATCTGCAGCCCACGAAAAGCGCAGTGATGAGAGCGTCAGAAGCGTTAAAACTTTAGATGAGTTGACTTCTGCAATACAAGGCAAGGGATTCAATATCAAAAGAACAGCATCATATCTGCGGTTAATCCCAAAACGATCAATTCCCATCAAGGTAAATGTCACGTAAATACTGTACCAGTGAAGTTGATGCGCGCAAGTAATGCAAAACACAACGATCATCCCGATGGCCGATTCTGTACAGCGACCATAAGATCATTGGAAGAACTGGCATCTGTGCTAGGCCCAATGAAGTAGGATTTATCAGTCAGGATGATAAGGCGAGAGTGGCGATAGGCTCAACGGCTGCCAATAAGCAGTCTCCCATGCTTATGCATGTGGAGTACAAAATCACGCTTCCTGACCACGATTGGATAGTTGCAAATAAGCATAAACTAATTCCGTCCGTGTACGCTGGAATCGAAATCAAACCGAATGGTCTTGGCAAACCGGAGGCTGTTGGTTTTTCGGGCCCCACTTACATTGCAATTCGGTCAGGCAAACACGCTTCGTCAACGGCGTTTTCTCATGCGTTAGACATCAAGCGGCTTCTAACTCTTGAATCGTTTGATGGTATTTTTAAGTTTGATGGATTGGTCAAACCAGTCCTAATCTTTACCGTCGACGGTGGACCTGATGAAAATCCGAGATATCGCAAGGTAATACAGATAGCAATACACCATTTTAAAGAGTACAACCTTTGACACGCTGTTCATTGCAACGAACGCTCCGGGAAGGAGTGCTTTCAATAGAGTGGAGCGACGTATGTCACCCTTGAGTAAGGAGCTTTCTGGATTGATAATACCACACGACCAGTTTGGTAGTCATCTGGATTCCCAATTGCGTACAACTGATTCAGCTTTGGAGAAGCAAAATTTCCAGTACGCTGGTGAAGTTTTGGCAGAAGTCTGGAATGATGTGGTCATCGACGGTCATCCGACGTTGGCTGAATATATCGATCCTGATGCTTCTGAAATAGATCTGAAGTCAATTCGTGACTATGACCAACACTGGTTTGGAACTCATGTGCGAACCAGCCAATATTTACTCCAGATACGGAAATGCACAGATAGGTAAAATTTAAGATGCATTTGATGGTCAAATAATTGTTATATGTGCATAAATTTATATTTTTACAGGAAATGCTGCTCACCACTGCGAAGTAGCATCGATCACTGGATTTTTGCCTGCAATGGATTTTTGCCTCCACCAATCACAGCGTTTCCCATCAATGTTCGTATTGAACTCATTACAAGCTCAACAGATTCTACCTAAATCGATGTCCGGATATGGAACGATTCCGTATGATCTTTACTGTCCTTCAATTAAAAACTCATTGAACGAACGAGTGTGTTCCAGCTGTGGCCTATACTTTGCATCTTTAGTCATGCTTCGCGAGCACATAAAGATGCACAAGCATACATCCGTTCAATTTCAGAGAAAATTGCGTCCGTTTAAAGTTGTGGCAAAACGTAAACAGGAATGTATGGTTGTAACCAACAAAGACAACTTCGATTGCGAATGGATAGATGACGAAGAACTTGATCTGACTGATGTGGCAGAAACCATTACGAGTGCTTCAGCGGACGCAGATATCTTCCCGGTCATCAATGCTGACCAACATCTGCAAAACCCTTGGACTGAGGATTGAATCTATTTTTGAATGGTATTATTTGAGAATGCAATTTGATATAATATGAGGAAAGTTGAATTTGTTTCTGTATGAAATAAAAATGATTTTTTGTGACTAATATTGGCTATTTGAATAAAAAGTTTTGGAGTGAGGAGGGGGGGGGTTAACAAAAACGTGACATAATTGCCTGGGGGGGGTTACAAAATTGTGACAATTTGTGACATGGGGGGAGGGGGGGGTTAATTTTCGGCCAGATTTGCGTGACATAATTAATGAATGCTGCCTTAGCAATGTCTTATGGCATTACAAAGGAGTAGCATTAGTTCGACCTTTTCCTCTTTAATCCCCCTTCAATGATGCACGATACGTAATACATATGCCCTATATGTGCATGCTATTACAGCCTCGTGGTTACATGGGATGAGCAACGAATTGAAGTTGATGCAGTTACTTCGAACAATTCCAATAAGTTTTCTTAAATATTGTACACCGTGTCCAATATATTTTCATACACTTTTTCCTTGCATTGGTGCAACTATCAACATGCTTCACGTATGTGTTGGTGTAGTTTTGCACTATGTTTATACAAATGCTTTTAGGTTATGTCCGATTGTTTTCATTCGGTGTCTTTTACCAGCGATGAAGGAGTTTCGTGCTGTGGTAATAAAAATGTTTTTGAAAGGTGAGCGCCCGGGTGTTATTTTCAGACACCTGCTCGGAGAAAGTTGTCAAGCCATATGTACAAGATGTGTTTGGAGATGATCACTATGTGTTTCAGCAGGACGGAGCGCCATCGCATACTGCAAATCTCGTTCAGGGCTGGTGCCGAGAAAATTTGACCTACTTTTTGGACAAAAATGAATGGCCTCCCAGTTCACCAGATCTGAATCCCTTGGATGATTTCGTATGGTCATACATGTTGGCGAAGGTAAGTGACCACAGGGCGTCTAATATGAACCAATTCAAAACCGTAATCAAACGAATTTGGGACGAAAGGCCGATGGAAGTCGTGCGGCACGCCTGTGACGGTTTCGAAAAACGTCTGGAGCTGGCCAAGAAGGTTAAAGGCGGTGTTATTCCGAAACTTATGCTGCAGTTGATCAGTAGTATATTGCAATATAATGGGTAAAGTTATCAATAAAATCTGGATTATCGATTTGAAAGAAATAGAGTTTTATTTTGTATGAGAATATATTGGACACGGTGTAGATCGAATCCGTGTGAGACACGCCTTGGTTTAGAACAACCAAAATTTGTGTTGCATTGTGATTATATCTTCAGGTTGAACAACCAACCTGCCTGTTAGTTTCATAACGAAATCGTTGGTAAAACAACAAAACGGATTTTTAAAACAACTAGTTTATTCGTTTGGATGTCAACCAAAAAGTTCGTTGTTTGAAATGGGACTGCGTTTTTTCTCCGTATAGGTAGTCAAATCAAACTAATAGGATGTTTGTGCCCAATTTTACGTAGAATTCCGGTTAAATGAAATTAGAATATTTTTGTGTTTGACAATCTTTTTTCTCAGTGGTTGCAAGCTATTCGAATCGAAGCATGCCAGTTTATTTTGGTCGGGAATCAGGTTTCGCCTCCTTCGAAAAAAAAACTCCAAACAGACGTCTAAAAATGTTCTGTTCGTACTTACTGTGCATAGGTGAATTAACGTAAAGATATCAAAATAGACTTAAATGCGAGATCCGCTTGGAAATCATTATTAATTAACAAGGAAATTCATCAGCCTTAAAGCCCCCCCCCCTCCTCCTCCTTTAATTTTCCACTGGTTGTGTTCATTGTTCCGGTTTCCTAGTTTCCTTTCAACGTCACCCCTTTTGTTTCGTTTGGCACTCGTCGTCTGTTTTAAAAAGTAAAATAATGACCTTATTCTAACGAGATTCCTTTCTTAATACGCACGGATTGTACTATTGGATTTGGTTAGCCCGACAGACTAAAAGGTTCTTTTTTGTTCTTCTCCTTCTGGGTTTGAATTATTTACACTGGTTCCTGGTTCCTCGGACTGGTTTTACAAAGAGATAATGGACCAAAATCGGTTCTCGGGCCGAGTCGAGCGGAAGGTTTGTCGCCCATACAAAATCCCTCCCCAGCGCAAGGTTCCGGAACCGGGCTGGTCCGGCACTCCTAATCATGCAGCCTTCGGTACCCGATACTGATTCTCTCCTCACTGGAAGATGTTGATGCTGATGGACACGGTTGTCTGTGGGGGCTGTTAAATACATGTTTCACGCTTCAGACTACTTTGGCTACCGGTTTTATCGCTATCGTATCCATTGATTAATTGATGATTCGGATGCTGCAGCAAATGGCGCTCCGGCTGAGGATGGGAGTCGTTGCTATCCGTTCCGTCGGACATGGATTTCGCTCTGGTCGGGCAGTTGTTTACCAACGTAGCCCGTCAGCTCGATTGATAGATTTGACGACGCCCGGGACGACGCCAACGGTGTGGATGCGGTGGAGAGATTGTTATCCTTGCTTATACTACGGTTGATGTTGTTGTTGTTTGTGGTGATGGTTGTGGTGGTGGTGGTGGTGTTGGTGTTGGTAGTGCTAGTGCTATTTACATTGTTTACAAGGCAGCCCATATCGCCGTTGATGCTTATCAGCGGTACTTTAAGACTGGTCTCGCCGATGGTGGCGGTGGTCGTCGTGGTCGTCGTGGATGTGGCCGATACCAGCGTCGTCGTCAGAGTTGATGCTGACGTGGTATAACAACGTGGTCGGCCGCTCAGCTTGTTTTCCAACATGACCACAACGTCGGTGGGCATGTTCGGCGAGAGCGACCCACGGCTTCCGGGAAGGTGACCGATCTGCAAAGTGTAAGATGGAAAACAGAATTGAAATAAGTGGTTTGTTATTCATTGACGTTCGCACGTACACGGTCCATGCCGATATGAGATGATGCGACGAGATAGCGGTTATCGTTTTCAGTAAACAACTGATGGGATTTAAACGACAAATGGATGTAAGCATTTTGCGGCACTGTCTGCTTGGATGCCTTGATTGCTAGTCAATACGAAAAAAAACCTTACATGCTCGACTTTTGATAACTGACAAAATCACAAGAATGGATCTGGAAAATTTCAAGAAGTGTCTCGTAAAACTGAACCACTGGAAATTTAACTGGTCAGACATATCTTTGAATGTTTGAATACGCGAGTCCAGGCGATTGTATTGTAGTCTTAATTGGTTCGGTGGTATGGAACATTTGAGACGAAATTGGAGAGATTTTTCATGTTTCTCTTTCTTTAATTTTTCAAAAAACAATGGAACACGTCTGAAAACTGTTTCCACATGAAGTTAGTCAACTAAATTTGCCACCCTGTGGTTTGAAAAACAAATTAAAGATATTTTCTCATATTTCCTAAAACTATTCTTGTAGCCCAAACTTGTTGCGAAAATTTGACAACTTTGCTCATCGATAATTCGGTTATTTTGTATAAATAAATGTGATATTTTTTATTCAATACGTCTATTCCCTAAACAATAAGAAGTATTTTGTTAGCAGACAACATACTTGTAAATTGCATAGTAAAGCTAGAAACCATTTCTTTTAGCACAACCCATAATCTTTGAAATTACTTCGATTAGTCATATACGCCAACCGTGAGTATGTATATGTGTTCCGAGTCGTACCCACGCAGAAGAACAGTGAGATGTAGAACATCTGCACAAAGCGTAAAAGTGAAACAATATCCTGTTCGTTAGAACTATAGACACTCTATATAGACCGGACAACGCAAAATCATACAATCTGCCAACCCTGAAAAATGTCATAAATTTGAGTAATTGATCTGGCACAACTTGTATATGTTCAAACTTGAAGTAAACAGCGCAATTGAAGAATTCGGGCAACGTAAAAGTGAGGTTAAACGTCATAGATGGCGCTCTTTCAAAATGGTTTTTCAAACTGTCTAAGCAAAGTAATTGGTGATAAAAAGATAAGAAAATCAACGATTATGACGATACTGACCAAATCCATACAGTTTGAAACATAGCTTGAAAGTTATTATTAATTTAAGATTTAGATTCTGCGATGTTTAACCTCACTTTAGCTTTACGTGGATTTCTCAATAGGCTAAAACAAGATTCGGTTTCGATGTTGGTAGTTTGTTTTGATTCCGTTTGAAGATATTCATAAAAGAGCATAGTGAAAAGTGCCGTGTTAAAAAAGGAATTGTTTGGAGTGAAATTGTGGCAATAACTCGCGATGTGAAGTGAATAGGGTATTATAGGGGTATGTGGATTATAACATTGTTCGATAGCAAATATAATTATATACTGGCAGTTAATTTATTTTTACATCTTGACGAGCGTAACTATTGAAAAAACAATTTCAAAATATTATGAAAACATTTTGTATGCAAGACAACATCATCCTATTTCACCATGAAACACGCTACAAAAAACAGACTACCTAAACCAACGAACCAGCCATTGATTTCTAGCATATCAAAGTTGACATTTATGTCATAATGGGAGCCCCTGTGACTGATAATTAAGTGCCGGGAGCCCCCTGTTACTGAAAGTAAATGTCACTTTGTGAAACTGCATGTCAGTTTGTGAAAATAAAAATGATTAGATTTTTCTTGTTAAAAAATCAAGAAAAAATAGTTGAGATTCATAAAACATATTTTTGTGCTAGGAAGAACACCCATCATCGATACAGATGGAAAAAAACATGATTTTTTTTTAAATTAAAACCCCCTATTCTGCGGGTTTCTTTCGGTTTCCAAAGAAAGATAATATAAGGCAGAAATGGCTTGCATTCTGCGGCCTTGCGGCAGATTGGCAGATTCTAGGAAGCCAGAGGCTGTGCAATGGAAATACAAAATATAAAATACTATAATTTGATGTAGAAGGAAATGTTCGCTCATCACCGCGAGGCACCAAGAGTGCTAAATTAACATTGCGAACATTTCCTTCTACATCATAATCGTTACTCCACGCACGGAGAATACAAAAACATAACAATTTAAAAAGTATGTACTATAATTTGTTTTCTCCATTACTAATTATAACAAATATACCCAGTTACAATTTAAAATACTTACATTTACTGAATATGGAAGTAGAAAATCCCTTATTTGTTCATAATTGGCTTTTGTCAAAACAATACTTGATCACAATAAATACTTGCTCCTTTAAAGTGAATCAAAAGTTGACAGTTCGTTTGGCTGCATAAGAAAATTGTGGTCCGGTCTATATACAGTGTCTATAGTTAAGAGTCACCCACAATTCTAGACAAAATAGTCAAAAGGTCGAAAGTAACATTTGTAAACAATGACTTCTAGCGTATTTTTCTGGGATCTGCTTGCTCCCACCAACAAAATAGCACCAGCAACAGATACAAGGAGTTATTACCTTCCCGTCGGTAGTGAATATAGATGTTAGCAACCTGGCATTTCCAGGAAATTTTCGTTTTAAGTCATTGTTTACAATTGTTACATTCGACCTTTTGACGATTTTGTCTCGAATTGATACGTTGCGGATGCGTTGACGTAAATTTGACAGAAAAGCTATGGGAAAACTGTCAATTTCACGCAAACGCATCCGCAACGTATCAATTCGACAATGATTTTTCATTAGGGCTTAACTGACAAACGAAAACAATGCCTTCTTCCGTAAATTTCTCGTGGCACAAAGGCTACCAATGTAAGCTTCCAATTCTATCGTATAGGTGAGCTCTTCCTCTTCCAAATGACCGTGGTTGATTGAGTGGGCGTGTTTTCAATGACGAGAAATTCGCAGAAGAAGCCATTGTTTACGTTTGTCAGTTAGACCCTAATGAAAAATCCTTGTCGTATTGTGGGTCAGCCATTAGAACGGGTGCCTGAATGAGGATACAAAATAAAGCATCAGCAGCGAGATCATGATCAAGCCTTCGAATGACTTGTTCAATTTGCTGCAATTTACAAGTGTCGTGAGATATATTATCTCCAATTGAATTAGAAAATGTTCCATAATCATCATCAGCAATTGCATACGAATGAAATGACTTGAATTATAACACTCAATAATGCAACATATTTTGAATCAATGCATTGAACGATAGAAATAATTCATATATAAAAAACGACATTTAGGTAATTATGAACATGCCTATACAGATAAAAAGAAACATTGAATTTTCTGTATTATCCAATGCACATAAAGGGAATGCTAGATTTGACATCAAGTAATGGGATATTTTATGTAAATTTAAGCCAGATAACGCCTGAATCAAGCCTGTTGTATGAAAGATTGCAAACATTGTTGTAGGGCGCATCAAAGACTACAACCAATTGCGTTACTTACGCCTCCTTTGGCTTGGAATTAAACGAGGGGAAATTTTATGCGCTTGTTAAAATTAATTATTTTTTTCTGTGTACACTTTTAAAAATTACGGCATTTTGATGAGTCAAAAGTAAAATTGCCTTAGCATTTATTGTTTCAGAAGCAACTCAGGGAGTTTAGACACTAAAATGGTTTTCAGAAAGCAAAAAGAGAGCGATGTTTGAGTGGTGGAAAAAGAACCGAAGTTTGGAAACAAATCCTGACAAAGCAGATGGAAGCTCTTGGGCAGAACAGGAAACCATATCTGGAGTTGGAAGTTGGTAGTCAGTTTTTGGACCGAATTTCGAATTTCTGTTCACGATGAATACCAACCGATCAATCTTTTCGAATCATTCCTTTAGACAGAAACTAAAGAAGTTAGGTATGTAACAGGTTTATTTTACATGTGACTTGTTCTATGAGTCAAATATTCCCCGTCTCATCTCAATTCAGACAACTTATTCTAAAATGTTTACGATAATTGGTTGGGGACGCTAGTCTTTTTAGATGCATGCATATGCAAATATTTAGGAACAACTTTTTAGCATTTCATGAGTCACTTGAAATTTTCTGAATATCTTTTGCGTTGGTCCTTACAATTTGGTATTGTGTATGGAAAAAGTTGGCTGAATCCACAATTTGTTTTTGTAAAAAAATCTAATGCTTCTAATGGTATCAACGGTGACGGTAAAATTGTAATCAGTATAAAAACTACGATGAAAATAATAATGTGATACTTAACAATAGTCATATTGTCATCATAATATTCAATAAAGAAAAATTATCTTGGCAATCATAACCATACCAATAATCACAATCTCAACCATTATGAACAAAATTAATAAATGAAAACATATCAGTAACAATTCAATCATAATACAATCATATAAAAACATAATGATACTTATAAATAAGGAAACAATTATTATATAACCATAATAACATAATTTTTATTGCAATAATTTAATCATAATAAGCAATGTAACCATCATTATCAAAACAAAAATAAACGTAAAAAAAATATTATAATTTTGATAATCATGATGATCATAAACTTGTTTATCGAAACAATTATGATGATGGAAATTGAAGGAAAACCAATCAAAAAATAACTATAATTTAGAAGAAAAATTAGTAATCTCCATTTAATTCCGACTACCTTTGCTTATCTTCGACAGATACGCGTATTTCGTCTACAATGTGCAGACTTCTTCAGTGTCTCGTACTAATAACTCGACTATGCAAGTATTCCACTAAACAGCTCAAACCCTCTAGGATTCAATCAAAAAATGTTTATGGCTGGTGAAACTATAATTGTCAAATATTCATAAAAAATATCAATGATCACTATAGTTTTAATCATCACATTTATCATAATATAAGTAATCATAAGAATCTAGAAACATTATACTCAATGCTATTATAATTATCGTAAGAATTATAATTTCGAACTAAACTACTATAAAAATCAAAGTTATCATAATAATAATCATGATAATCTTAATTATCATAAAACCGATCTTAATAACCATAGTAACTGTATTAAACATTATATTCAATGTAATTTAAATAACTATAATTATTATGATAAAACGAGTGGTTTGTTTCATTACATGGACAAAATTATCATTATATAGAATTTTATCATCATTATGATCAGATTTATCAATTACTATCATTATCATTATCATTATCATAAAAATCATCATGAAATAAATAAAGCTTAGATCAAAATCAATAAATGACCATTAAAATAATCGTATTGATAAATGAAATAATAATTAGAATAATAACAATAATTATTATGATAATACTTTGCTTGAATAGTTCTCAAGTTATGCATAAATTTGTGTTTCATATGTATGGAAGCCCCTCCTCCTCCCTTCTTGAAGGCGAACATTTATCTTCTTCAGAAACCTCCACATGCCAAATTTGGTTTCATTTGCTTTATTAGTTCTTGAATTATGCAGAAATTTGTGTTTCATTTGTTTGAGAGCCCCCCCCCCCTTTTCATATGGCGAAAGAGTCTCAAAACACCATAGAAACATTTCTCCCCTTAAAAAACTTCCACATGCCAAATCTGGATCCATTTCTCTGATTAGTACTCGAGTTATGCAAGGATTTGCGTTTCATTTGTATGGGATCCCCCCTTTAAGAAAAGGAAGGGGTCTCAATTCATCATAGAAACATTTCTCTCCTTCGAAAACTTCCATATGCCAAATTTGGTTCCATTTTCTTAATTAGTTCTCGAGTTATGCATAAATTTGTGTTTCATTTGTATGCCCACCCCCATAAGAAAGGGGAGGGGTCTCGAATCAGCATTGAAACAGTATTTATCTTCAAAAACCTCCACATGCCAAATCTGGTTCTATTTGCTTAATTAGTTCTCGAGTTATACAGAATATTGTATTTCATTTGTGGGAGCCACTCCTTTCAAGACGGGGAGGGATTTGAAACCATCATAGAAACCTTTCTGCCTTCAAAACCTCAAACATGCCAAATTAGGTTTCTTTTGCTTGATTAGTTCTCGAGTTACGTAGAAATTAGTGTTTCATTTGTATGGGACCGCCCCTTTTCAGAGAAGGAGGGGTCTTTAACTATCATAAGAATCTTTCTCGGCTCCAAAAATCTCTGCATACAAAATTCCACGCCGATCGATTCAGTAGTTTTCGAGTCTATTAGGTTCAGACAGACAGACAGACAGAAATTCATTTTTACATACATAGATTTTAAATATTAATTTTCATCATCGCAATGATTAACAACCAAAATAATCCAAATGATAATAATCCTTAAAATATTGTTAAAATTATACTTCTAAAGATCATCAATATGATATGAATTAAAATCGTCATATATTTACTGTCAATATGATGATTGCTATTGTAACACATATTATAACAAAAGTGATAAAAATAATAATCATAGTAAAATAAGTATAGAAATCACAATGAGAATTGTTATTATTCATAATAAAATAACAATGATAATTTTGTATGTCATTATTCTATGGTAATATATTATTGTATTTCTTATAATGATAGTTATAAATATAATTATACTAAGTTTTACAATAAAAATAATCAAAATTGCTAAAAATATTTTAATAAAATTAATGAAAAATTATTATGACAATAATGAAACCAATCAAATGAGGATTTATAATAATAATCGTAATACTTATTACCAATAACTCTCTTCTCATGTTAGTTTCAACCATTATATTACAATACTCTTAACCAACATAATAATTAAAATGACATTTATTTTGATTACTTTATTTCAATGTAAGCGTTATACTTAGCTTTAGAAAATACTAACGATTATATAATAATAACAATTAGTTTTACTATCAGAAGTGACTTATAATTATTATAATTATATTTTTTGAAAGCAAAAAATGTTTCAACGGTGGTTTGAGACTCCTCCCCATTCGGAAAGAGGAGATTAGAAAGAAACACAAATTTCTGTAACTAGAAATGACAAGAAACATTTTTATTTTCGATTTAATTCCAACTACCTTTGCTTATTTTGACAGATACGAGTATCTGTCAAGATAAGCAAAGGTAGTTGGAATTAAATGGAAAATACTAATTTTTCGTCTCATTTCTAGTTACAGTTATTCCACTAAACAGCTCAAACTCTCTAGGATTTACAAATTTCTGTATAACTCGAGATCTAATGAAGCAAATGGAATCAAATTCGACATGTGAGGGGGGGGGGGGTACCAATCTGGGAAGGGAGGGCTCTGATATAAATAAATCACAAATATCAACCAAACATGACAGCTATCTGGGCAACTAAAACAAAAAATGAGTATTTCTCAGGTAGGAAGCATTTTTTGATAGAAATGTTAGCCCTCTTTTAGTCAAAAAAAAAACTCATGCCGAAAAACATAAACATAAACGTGCCAGTTCTATTAAATTTTGCTCGCACCGGATTCAGCTAGTTCTTAATAATAATTTTTAATTATGATTTTTATTCAATGTATAATTATAACAATCTCTATGATATTATGTTAATAATAATATCATAGACATTGCTCTGATATAAAAATAATATTGATATAATAATAATATCATTATTATCATAAAAATAAACATAACATATCAATCATAGCAATCATATAATTATCATCATAATTAGATCAAAATTATTTGATAATCGTAATAATAATCGAATGGATTTATAAAATAAAAATTATGTCATTAATAATTATTGTTATAAAAATATTCAATATCATTATTCTTATTACAACCAAACTAAGCTTAATGATAATAAAAAAATAATAAATAAAATAAAATACATATTGAAAATAATAACCCAATGATAATCACCATTATCATAACAACAAAATTATAATCATAATAATTATCACATTATTACAACATTAGAATTCATCATAAATAAATCAATATGTTGATGGGTATCTTAGAGATCACTGAATATTTACATAATTATTTGAATAGTATAAACTTTGTTCAAAATTATTATAAAAATCAACAAAATAATTATGATTATCAAAACAAGTATAATCATCATCATATTCTGAATATCCAACGAATAGCAATAAAAATATATAATCCAATATAATCCAAATAATATAAAAACTAAAATCATATTCAGAAAGAATATTTACGATCATAATCGCCATGATAATCGCAATCGTCATTAAATCTTGATCATAAAAATCAAACGCATCAAAAACAGTAAAGTTAAATTGATTATTATAATATACATCATCTCAGTATTTATCATGATAACAGAAACAAAGCAATAACATTCTTTAATAATTAGAAAAACCATCACATGAAACCTCGCATAGATTGAACAATAAAAATATTAGATTCATAATAATGCTGATAATTAGGATAATAATAATAATAACTTGAATATCTTTCAGAGGATAGTAAAAATAATGATAACTATATATATGATGACAAAAACAATGATAATAATTAAAGTGTTAATAATAAATTATATATTTTAATAATAATATATAAGAGTAATTATAAATACAATGCGAATAATAATCATCAGTATAAGTACATTACTATATTTTATTTATATGATGATTTTTAATTCAATGGAATCTATTTAAATAATAATAATGGGGTGGGAGCGACCTTGGCGTAGTGGTTAACATCCATACCTCTCACGTCAAAGTGACTAGTTCGAATCTCACCCGGACAAGTTACGAAAATACCCAAAGAACCAGGCTGAAAATATCGATAATAGAGGGAAAACATAATAATAATTATAATGGAAAAGAATTAATGAAAATAATAATCAAAGAAATAAGAATAATAAGATCAATCATAATAAATGCAACAATTTCAATAGAAATTTTTAATATTTCTTACAAAATACTAGTTATAACATTATTATTATTTTTTTAATTATAATTCTATTGTTATTATTATTTTTATTATAAGTATAATTATTATCATTGTTTATGCTTTAATTTGAATGATAATTACAATGAAACTAAAAATAAAATGATTGGAATAACAATTTTCGTTAGTATTGCATGTCGAATGATTTCAATACTTCCAGTTTTGGATATTTTGCATCTCTTACCGATATGACCAATATCACTATGCAACTTGAATTTAGTTGTGGCTCGAATGGGTGGGAAGTCAGAGCAACGGAAATCCATTAACTTTCACCTTAATTAGTTCGAAATATGTTAATGTTGAGGTGGAAAGTTCAACGCTATCTGATCGAGAAGTGCAGTACAAACGTGTAAACATTTTAATTTTAAATGAAGACCGACATGCATTGTTCTCAAACGGCACAGGCCCAGTATGCATGCAGTCAATAAAAGAAACACCGCATATCTCATTGTTGAAATAAATTGCACAGCACAGATGTTCGCTGGAGTGTAAAAATGACATTGGTATAATTAGTGGCGGTCAAGGACCGGCCCCAGCGCCGCTCCACTCACCTGCAGGGAGTTCCGCCGGATGTAGTTGTCGCTGTATCGGACGCTATTGTTCGCGTGCAAGCCACCTCCTTTATATCGTGACCGTTTGGACGACTGCATCATCGATCGAGCCCGCAGCTGTGGAGGAGAAAGGGAAAATTGATACTGGTTACATTATCACGGAGTTACGAGGAATGCGGAATTATCATCATCTCCAAATTTATTGACCAGTTGATGTCATCAACTGATATGCAGAGATAATTGCTTCGCTTTATTTGGGGGTGGGTATAATTTTCGACGTGGAATTTTGACGTGGAAATGCTCTTCCTGCGAGAGTTGCAACGATGGATAAATTGGCTTGTCGGTGCTTCGGTGTATATTTAACATGGTACTCATCACCATTCCAGTGAATGGATGTAAATTACACCACCCCCTGTTATTTAAATAAAGCAACCGAGTTATGGCGACGATACCTATTACAGTAAAAGCACAAATTCTACTTTCATTCGAGCAGAGCACCAGGTAGTCTCCATCCTGAAGCCTATCCAGAAATAAACGGCAAGCCTTCTACACTAGCATAGGATGAGCTTCGTTAATGAAAACTTATATTTATGTATCGTGTGTGAATGTTCTAGTATCTTTGAAACGGCGAATCACGAATGGAAATGCCATTGCTCTGTAGACGAGTCTCCTGAGAAAATTTCGTACTGATTGGAAATGAGACAGACCATGCATGTGGATGGAAAAAATCCACGTTGACATGGGAGCGCATGGTTGTTTATGATAGCAAATAACACACATTTTTCATTGGGACCTAACTGATAAACGTAAACAATGACTTCTTCCGCGACTTTTGGGAAGTTTTTATTAATTCGTGGCTCATTTGAGCAGTCTCACTCCCGGTTAAATTTAGAGCATAATATTTCAACGACCTTTTTACTTTTGACGTTATGTGTGGGCGGAATATTTGATAACTTATCACATGAGCTTATAGCGCAGGTTGGAACTGGTAGAAAACTTAGGTTCAAAACCGAATTCGAACTGATCATTTAAGATCTCAATGGTCAGCTGTATATAATCACTAAGCATTTCTGGACCATTTTCCCTTATTGTTGACGACCGTTTTCGTTATTGTTACGACATTTACCCTTATAGTTGACAACTATAAATTAAAGATCTCTTCTATAGTTTTAACAATATATCAGATGGTAACAGGCCAAATAACAATTAGCTGAATGGGCGGTTAAGTTCAGTTACCATAAAAAAATTGCAATTTTCACGAACGAGTGCAGACAATAACAAACCTTTCAATGAAAATATGGCATACATTTACAATATGTGTTAATGTATGTCAAATGAAAGTAGAAATGCTAAATGCTAATAATGTATGTAAGGAACATATAACCCTCATGTATATTGACCAATGAGCTTAATTTCACGTACCTATCTACAAATTGTAGATGTCTCTACCGTGTATAAACAAAAGGGCCATTAATTCCCTAAACAGAAAAAAAAGTAATATACATCAACGTAATTGATTCTTACGTATCAAAAACTGATGTAATCAAGGAAATACGATGCACAATAACATCCACTTAGTGGAATATTACATCGGTCTTCAAATTACATCAGAAAAAACATTATTTGTTGCATGAATGTAATAATCACATATTAAAAACATAAATATTACACGAAAACCAATGCACATAAAGAACTCCGCAAAAAATGTTAAATAAAGGGTGTCCACGATGAAATTGCCACACACAAAATTGATTCGCAAAATTAGAGTTTTCATCCGATTGCCATCAAATTTTCAGGGATTGAGAAATAACTATTAAACTTCATTTTACCATTTTACTCGTATTTTATTTACAGTCCATACGCAAATGCCCGCACCTTGGCCTTAACCCCGGCCATAAGATTCTACACAACCTGTGAATCAACCGTTTTTTGCATGTAAACCCATACTTTCTTCAGTTCCTCGACTGTCTTCACTACTTTAGGTCGTTTAAGAAGGTGCTGCTTCATAATCGCCCAGTACTTCTCGATGGGGCGGAGCTCCGGAGTGTTGGGAGGGTTGAACATTTTCGGCGCGAAATTGACCTTATTGTCCGCAAACCACTTCAGCACGTCCTTGGAGTAGTGGCATGAGGCCAAATCCGGCCAGAAGATTGTTGGGACGTTATGGGCCTTCAGGAGAGGAAGCAGCCGCTTCTGGAGGCACTCTTTTATGTACACCTGTCCGTTCATCGTGTCCTGGGTCACGAAAGGTGCACTCCGCTTCCCGCACGTGCAGATGGCTTGCCAAACCAGGAATTTCTTCGCAAATTTGGACATCTTCTGAGTGCGGACATGATCCGGAACGCTGAACTTATCCTTGGCCGTGAAAAACAGGTTGCCGGGGATCTGTTTGAAGTCGGCCTTCACATATGTTTCGTCGTCCATGATGCAGCATTCAACTTTCGTCAGCATGTTGAGGTACAACTTCCTGGCACGGGTTTTGGCGGACTTGTTCTGCTTCTCGTCGCGATTAGGGGCCTTTTGAACCTTGAACGTTCGAAGCCCAGCCTTAGTTTCGGCCTTCTGGACAAAACTTCGGCTTAGGTGCAGCTTCTTAGCCACATCCCGAACGGAGGCGTTCGGATTTCGGTTGAAGGCCCCAACTACGCGGTTGTGATTTTTGGTGTTGTACGGAATACTTTTTCCTTCACTTCTGGGCTTCAGATCGGTGGTCAACCGTTCCTCGAACCGCTTAATCACTCGCGACACCGTGGAATTCACGATTCCCAACGTTCTAGCGATGGAACGATGCGAGAGATCCTTGTTCTCGTGATGAATGCGCAAGATTTTATCACGCACGAGCTGTTCTTTCGACTCCATTTCCGCGAGTTTTGATCACAGGACTTTAAAACTTGCAGGATGTAAATAATGAACTATGAACTAAATCCACCCAAATTTTCATAAAATTCTACCCAACGGTTAAAAAGTTAGAGCAATTTCATAGTGTGGCAATTTCATCGTGGACACCCTTTAGTTCACTGGTTCCCAACCTTTTCAGCTCCACGGCCCCTTTTGTGAACAATTGGATGTCTCGCGGCCCCCTGGAAAGTACCGTGAATAAATTTCGTTGAGATAAATAAAAACAATTGATTTGATCTGTTACTGTTAGATATTCGTTTTATTTCAAAATAACATGTCAATAACAGGAAACAACTGATTCAGTGCGATTGTTGCACCTGCTTTGAGCAACTGGTTTCGTAATACGGGGCTGTGTTTGCGACAATGCCAATCTCATATCATCCTCAACGTTCAATCTGTTTCTGGTCTTGGTCTTTATTTGGAGAAGAGTTGAAAATCCGCTCTCGCAGAGGTACGTAGAAGCAAACGGGACAAGGATCTTCAATGCCAGCAAAGCAACTTTGGGATACGACTCGTACATGATACACCAGAACTGGTTCAAATCTTTTTCACGGAACAAATCACGAGATGAGGAATCATTTCTCAGGTCCAAATATTCGTCCTGTATTTCGTCAGGAAGACTAGCCACATCCAGCGAAGAAGAAAACGGATTCCGGACTAAAGCAGCATCTTCTTGCGTTAGCTCAGGGAAGTAAGCGCTCAAATTGTTCATCCAGCGAGTCAAGATGAGAAATAATTTCTGATTTCAAAACCGAATCCAGCTCCGTTCGCTCCTTTGTCAGTCGTACTGCTGAGCCTATCGAACATGGCAACATTTCCAGAACTAACCTTTCGGCGCCAGTTTTTCAGCTTTGCCACGAATGGCTGAAGGTTGTCTTGAAAGTGAATTAGATTGGTTTGCTTTCCCTGTAGCTTCAAGTTCAGTGAATTCAGATGTTCAAAAATATCTGCTAGGTAAGCAAGGCGCATGTGCCAACCATCGTCACTGAAATTAGCAAGCAAGTCGTTTTTCCCTTGATTTTCCAAAAACATTTTGATCTCGTCCTTCAATTCAAAAACTCGGTTGAGAACATTCCCTTTCGACAACCAGCGCACGGCAGTGTAGAAAGATCAGACATATCGGCGATTCGTCTTTGAACGGTGTTGTCCGACAGTGAGACTTGCCGCATTTTGGCCGCACTTGCTTCCCCAAGGGCTAAACTTACCATTTTCAGCATGCTGGGCTTGATGAGAGTTTCTCCGATTGTGTGTGGTTTTTTGTTTTTCGCAATTTCCAATGCTGCCTCATATGATGCCTGCACAACTGCAGTACTTTGTTGTTGGATGCTACCTGTAGCATCCAATCGCCTGCCGTATTGAGGCCAGCTTCAGTGGCGTCGAAAAAAATGCCACATCCTTGGTGTTATGCTCGGAATGTTTCGTGTCCAAATGTCGCTTCAGTTTTGACGGTTTCATAGCTTCAACACTCAACACAACGTTACACAATAGACACTGTGGTTTATCGACTCCATTAACCGTTAGTATCGTAAATCCGTACTTAATGCATTCTTCGGAATACTTTTCTTTCTTCTCCATGTCTGCGACTACCTGCGATAAATCGTTAATTTTTAGTTCTTTTACGTTTCCATGTTTATTTTTATTTTCAAGGCTAAATTACCGATTCAAATTTGCAGTATTTGCAGAAAATAATCACTCGTTGTAATCCTCCGACGAAAACAAGAAACAAGATCTGAGCAGCAACAATTTTAGTTCCGAAAATTTTGAATCGTGCAGATCAATTGATGTGACTCGACCCATGAATGGCTACACTTCGTTGTACAGAGGGACAGAGCAAGAGATGCTCATTCATTGCTGCCACTTTGACGTTTGATCGTCTTTCTCAATCTAGCACACATGAATTAGTGATGGTTTGTTTTCCGTCTGCCACTAATCTGTTTCCCTCTTGCTCTCAGTTCTTCGTTTAAGATCGTGCAGTAGTGTGCTCCGATTGAAGGCCAAATACTCAATTGACTTGCTTGTTGTGTTGGGAGTGTGCTCTCGCGTGCAGAGAGCCGACGCATAAAACAGAAAACTATTTGTCTATTTTTCTCCCTGTTCGAGAGTTGCAGACGTTGCAGTCGGAAAACAAGTGCTGTCAGACAGTACACGGAGACAAAAAGATAACCATTCTTGTTTAACATTTTACACTTTCAACTAAAATGGGACTTGTCAAACTTTTCAAAAAGGCGTATTACTAAACTAGCGGAAAAAGATTAAATTTTTGTTTAAAAAACCAAGACCTTCGCGGCCCCCCTGTCGGCCGCGGACCACCGGTTGGGAAACCCTGCTTTAGTTGCATGAATGTAATAATCACATATTAAAAACATAAATATTACACGAAAACCAATGCACATAAAGAACTCCGTAAAAAATGTTAAATATTACACGATTTTGATGCTTTATCGCATTTCGTTTTCATTTAAAATTAAATCTCGCAACACTGCCAAACTTGTTCTTTTTTTTTAGCGAATTCGTTTTTGGTTCAGTTCCAAACTGGATCGAGTATCAAAATTGGGTCGGCTTTTTGTGTGTTAAACATCAGTGTATACGGTTTTATTTGTAACTCCAATCGGGTTGAGGTTTGCGTTGACAATAAGTTCGGGAATCGCATGTTGAAACTAGTTCCAACCTAGGTTCAAAAACGAATTCGCTATTTGTTTGTTCACAACACCGGAAATTTTCTTCGTCGTCGCGGCCGTTGCTTTGTTACATTAACATCAATCCAAATAAGTTGGTGGCAATAATCGAAGAGGACTTCAACAGCAGCTGTAGCGAGCCTTCCCTCGGGATCGTTTGCCGTTGATTCTCGCTGTGCTGCTGTACCCGAAAAACTCAGAACTTTCAGCTGAAGTGGGGGAGATAAATTAGCAGGCGTTGCTCCGCTCGCCGATTATGGATACAGCGTGGGGTAGTCTTGTGATGAAAATCGGGTACGGTTTCACGACGTCCGTTGACGATTGCAAAATTCATCTACTAAAAGTCGGTGGCCGTGAAATTTCCGCCCAGGATGTAGCAAAGATCATTTCATCGATGTGTCTAACCCATGCCTCGCTTTCGGAATTTGCCGACACCAAGCAGTTTTTGGCCGCAGGGCAGCGACCCTGAAAGCAAGGGGAAGGATGATCAAAACGGAGGTTCTACTTACCACCTGGAAACGGAGGGTCAAAACGGAGGGAGAATACCACCTGGAAGCCGGAGATTTTTGTGCAGGCCTTGAAGACGCACACGGTTGCATCGAATAATTCTTCATCGCACAACAAAGGTCCTTTACCACAGCAACAACAGCCTCCGCAACAGCCACAGCAGGATAGAAAGAAAAGTAGGAATCACAACAACCAGGGAGCTGGGTACGATTTCGATTACGACAATGAGAATACGTCACTGCTCTACTGCAATTGAGACAAGGTAAGTGCACTGCTGCAATTTTTGACCTCATACTTCAAATTCCTCTTCGATCTTCCACAGGAGAAACTCGCAAATCTTTTGCCACTGCAGTACTACATCCTGGAGCAGGCGAAACTGGCCGGTTGTTACGGGTTTGGTGAGTTCCTTGATTCGGACTCGTTCCACTCGGACAGCCAGTCAGAGCAATTGTTCTCCGGCCACGAACCGGACAACGAAGATTCGGACCATTTGCAAGGTCTACAACTACAACTTCGATTTCAATTTTGGTGATTATGTGAGTTAAGGTCGATGTTTTCCCGTAGGGATCTTCAGAATTGAGCGGTTTCTTATTCCAGATCGGAGGAAGTAACGGCGAAGCTGGAGAGTATCCAGGATCAGATTTACAGCCCGGTTAAAAATCATCCGCCGCTGCACAAGTATTCCCCGTTCCACGTGGTGAAGCAGAGTTTCGAAAGTTCCGGTTTTGGCACGGATTCCGCGGATCCTGGTGCATCGACAGATAATAGCCAGACGGGTTCGCATCAAGGTCAGCAGAACAAAGTGAACAAAGCGACTCTACTGCAGAGGTTCCAGGAGACTTTGCTTTCGCATAGTCCGGGAAGTGTGGCAAATAACGGAAAAATTGCGGAGATTACTCTTCTGAAAGAGTGTGATATCGAGAAGTTTGCGCAGGATAATTTGAATCATTTGAGGACATGCTGAGTTGAACGCCAAATGGCATTGGTAGGCCAATGCTTTCGTTAACGAGTGACAAGGTCGGGATGAAGATGGCCACAGAGATGTTCAAGCTGGTTCAGATCTACATGGGTGATCGGAAGGCTCGGGCCGGGATGAGTTTGAATTCGGTGGCGATCGCCATCATTGCGATGGCTGTGGGTCAGACGCAGTTGAAGGACGAGCTGTACATCCAGATGTGTCGGCAAACGACTGAAAATCCCAGCCGGGACTCGCTGATTCGTGGTTGGGAATTGATGGCTATTTGTCTGTCGTTTGTTCCGCCCTCACCAACGTTCCAACCGGCACTGCTCGGTTACATCAACAAGCACAGGGATCCAACGTTTGCGACCAACTTTCCGGATGTTGATAAGTTGCCGATCCATGTGCAGATTTCGAACTACGCAACGATCGCTTGCCGGAGGTTGGATAGGATTGGCAGTTCCGGGCGGAAGCAAGCAAAAAAGCCAACCGAGGATGATATTAACCAGGCGCGGGAGCAAATCGTTCGTTGATGTAAAATTTCATATTTTTATAAAAGCAATCGAATGCAGCAACTGCGTTCTACCTCTCGTAAAGAAAGTCTATTGTGATATGATCAAGATTAATGTAATTCCCGTTAATGCCTAGGATGTATCGTTGTTAAAATAAGGATTTGCATTTGTTAATGTTAACCAAGTCGCAATGATAAAGACTTAATATGGTAGTTCTCATGTCATGCTTCATAATGTTTAAAGGGTTAGATGCGGTAACAGTTAATTTTGTTTTGCAACTAGCCAGAAAGAATTTATTCGGCGTTTGTCAATAAGGTATCTGTGTTATTTATAAGAATCAAACCATTCCTGTGTTTTAATCTCCGCTGTAAACCTTTTTTATTATTATTTAATAACATCCGAAAATAACATTTACATTTGCGTCGCGACTACGTAGTACGTCGCAAAGATTCACGTTGTCTCGATGAGTTACGTTGCCTCGTTCACATCAAGCAAATTACATCGATTAAGCAGTGCATCATTTTATTGTCTACATCGAGACAACCTAACATTACACAACCGATGGAATGACATTTGTGCATCTGTTTCTGTGTAATATTCTACAACTTTTTTTGCTGTGTAGACGGAAATACTGCGTAAAATACATAAAACGCAAAATATCACTCAATACCCCATTACAGGGTGTTCCGATCAAAATATGGTCAAACAGTCGAATTCTTTTTCTTTTGTTTAACACCTGCCATAAGATTTTGTACAGTCTCCTTGTCCATTTTATTCGCAGCAGAACGACAGTTTGCCTTGATTTGTTTCTCGCTCACAACAGCTTTTTGAGTCTTCTTAAGGTTACGCTTGACGATGGCCCAATATTGTTCGATTGGGTGGAGCTCTGGCGTGTTGAGAGGGTTCTTGTCCTTGGGCACCACTTGAACGTTGTTGGCAGCATACCACTCCATGGCCTTTTTTCCGTAATGGCAAGACGCCAAATTCGGCCAAAATAGAACGGAACAATTGTGTCGCTTCAGGAAAGGCAGTAGACGTTTTTGTAGGCACTCGCTCAGACAAATTTCCTGGTTGATGGTTCTGGTCGCAATGTAAACGTTACTGTTCAAGCCACAGCAATCAAACTCCGTCAACATCGTCGTGTACAACTTTTGCGATCGTGCTTTGGTCGAAGTGTTTAGTTTATCGTCGCGATTTGGAGTCACCACTTTCTTGTAAGTCGACAGTCCAGCTCGTTTTTTAGCTCTATCGACGGTTGAAGGCGCCACTCCCAGCTTCTTTGTGACATCTTGGACGGAGAGTATGGGGTTCCGCTCGAAATAGCGGGCAACTCCTTCTATCGTCGCTGTGGCCTTCGATTTCCCCCCGATCCATCTTTCCTGGCTGTTGACAAACGTACACCAAACACTTTTATTACGTTGGTTACAGTTAAATTAGCCTATAATTTTCAACAATTTCGCAAACTTGGCGTGAGAGTAGTTTGGATTTTCGCCATGCACGTGCAAACTTTTGATACGTTGCGACATTTTGATAACTGAAGTACTAATCTCAAAATCAAAATAGAGGCATGACACGCACACATCTACAAAATGAGGGGTTGGCAAATTTTTTTAATGCACGATGATAGAAATTGCGTCAAGGTTAAGTCGACCAAATTTTGATCGAAACACCCTTTATTGCGATAATTGTTGCAGTGTTCCAGTTATGGCAAACGTGATTAATAACACAAAAACAAATTGTTTTGGCTCAGTTTCGATATATTTCCTTCAAAATATGAACTGAATGCTTTCATTTGATGTATTGAAAGTGTTTATTCCCTGAATTTAAAAAAAAAAAATACTTCAACTAGTACTACAATGGCACACTGGACATTTTATTAATGCAAATTGGTTATTCGATTTTGATTTTTTTTTTCAAATTGGTTATTTTGAACACAACTTCTAAGTCCGGAAACTTTTTCTAAGTCGTCACTATGTAACATTGCTTTCTTCAGTATCGGTGTGGAATACAGGGAAAGCTCAAGTCACGTCCTAAAGAATTCTGGAAATTTGTAAACGAACAACGCCACGAAGTCGTCTATGTCGCTCCACGGCAACAATGCTTCCACCCCACAGGGTATTTGCCAGCTATTTTCTACTACGTCCTACTCGCTCACTGCAAACTGTATATTAGTACCGACCAACACGGCTTCATGGTTGGTCGCTCGACCTACATTACTGACAGTATGGCGAAACGGATGTCATTTACACCGACTTGTCTGCAGCCTTCGATAAATTGACCCGCCGCATAGCTATTGCCAAACTGAACAGGCTTGGGATCAACGGATGCCTGCTCAATGGTTTCAATCGTACCTCACTGACCGTCATCTGGCTGTAGTCATAGGAGATTGTCAGTCTCACATGTTCAAAGCCACGTCTGGTATACCGCAGGGTAGTCACTTGGGACCATTTATTTTTTTGATCTACTTCAACGACGTAAATTTGGCTTTCGAAGGACCACGACTATCATACGCAGATGACCTGAAACTCTTTCTTCGAGTGCACTCACTCGATGACTGTCGATTTCTTCAACGCCAGCTGAATGCTTTTGCCGACTGGTGGACTTTGAATCGCATGGATGTCAACCCGGTCAAATGCAAGGTTATCTCGTTTTCACACAAGAAACAGACTATTTTATTCAAGGATGTCTTGTTGGGCACCGAAATTCAGCGCGTCAGTCAAGTCAAGAACCTAGGAGCAATTCTGGACACCCATCTCACCTTTAAGCAGTATATCTCGAACGCTGTCGGAAAAGCCTCCTGCGTTCTGGGGTTCATCTTCCGGATTGCTAAAGACTTCACGGACATCTACTGCCTTAAATCGTTGTACTCCTTGTGTCGTTCGATATTAGAGTATTGCTCGGTTATGTGGACTCCTCATTACAACAACGGTGTCGTTAAAGAAGAGGCTGTTCAACGACGGTTTTTGAGATTTGCGCTACGTAAACTACCGTGGACGGATCCCTATCGTTTGCTAAGCTACGAAAGCCGTTGCCGTCTAATTAACCTGGAGTCTCTGTTAGCCCGTAGAGATACAGCCAGGGCTTTGTTCATCGCAGACATCTTACAAGACCGCATCGACTGTCCTGACCTTCTGGAGCAAATCAATATCAACGTGCAACCCCGAGCCCTGAGGAATAGTTCGATGCTGCGGTTACCTCCACAATGAACCAATTACAGTATGTTTGGCGCAATTGGCGGTTTACAAAGACTCTTTAATAGGGTTTCCGCCTTGTTTGATTTTAACGTGACTTGCCAGATGCTTCGTCGTAAGTTTAGTCGTTTTTTAAAGACCTGTCTAATTCGCATCGATAGTGTAATTTTTAGTTTGTTTTATGTCATGACCATTAATGTACCGTTCTAGTTTAGCTTTAGGTATCATCATTGGGATTTGTACATAACGACTGTTCCAGAAACTATAAGCACACCTTATTTTAACGGTCACATTGAATATAATAAAATATTTCAACATGTTTTCGCTGCGTCCTTTTGTTTGCACATTTCTGAATAACATAGCATCATATAAGTACTTAGTTTTGTGTTACCTATCCGAATGCGCGGTCTTACTCCGGAACAACGAAAAAGTATCGTGCACAAATGGTGCACTGTGAGCGGACTCTCCTTGAGAAAATTGGCCAAGGAAGATGGTGTAAGCGTCGGAGCGGTACAATCTGCGATTCGAAAATATAGAAAACAGTGTACGTTTGAAGATGCGCCGAAGAGTGGTCGGAAATCCGGTCCTGTTAGTCCGGATATCGATAAAAAGATCAGAGATGCCTACAAGCGAAAACCAGCGACTTCCGTTCGAGATGTTGCGAAAAAACTAGGGACCTCGTCGAGTAACGTCATGCGTGCCAAAGAAAGACTTGGGCTTAAAACATACCGGAAGCAGAAGAAACCCAAAAAGAGCCCAAAACAGGCCGCGTCCGTGAAACCACGGGCCCGCAAACTCTACGATTCGTTATTGTGTAGAAATTCTGGGTGTATAATAATGCACGATAAAACGCATGTGAAACTAGATTACAAAACGCTTCCCGGACCACAATTCTATACTGTAAGCGAAGACAAAGACATCCCCAAAACGGAGAAGGCAATTTTTACCGAAAAAATCGGTAAGAAGGTTATGGTTTGACAGGCAATAGGCGAGTGTGGTAAAACATCTAGTCCGTACATCACAACGGAGACGATGAACACTCAGAAATACGTTAAGGAATGTCTCCAGAAGCGATTATTGCCGATGATCAGACAGCACGAAGGTCAAGTAGTATTTTGGCCTGATTTGGGCGTCATTTTATTTCGCAAAGGACACTTTAGAATGGTACAAAAGTCAAAATGTATGTTTCGTGCCGAAAAACATGAATCCGACGAACTGCCCGGAGATACGGCCAAGCGAGACTTTTTGGGCTTTAACCAAAGCAAAGCTTCGAAAATTCATAAAACTCGCGGACGACATCCAAAAATTAAAAAAAAGATTGGCCAAAAGTGGTCAAAATGGTGGGAAGTACCACTGTGCAGAAGCTAATGGGTCAAGTTTGAGGAAAAACTAGGAGACTTGGCTATGATTAAATATTTTGATTAAACAAGAGTAAAATATCATATAAAACACAATTACAAATATGATTCACCAAATAAAGTTATTAAAACTATAAAAATTCTTTTTTTGTTATCTTGAAGGTGTGCCTATACTTTCTGGAACAGTCTATACGCATGAGCACAACTGTATAAACATATATGCCCTTTCTTTCCATAAAGTGAAATCAGCCAAACTTATCAACAATCCCTTGAAGAAAATCATTGCAGGGTACTTTTTTCCGGATTATGACGAACAATATAAAAAATATCCAAAGGTGTTGTATGGTGGCTGCTACCGTGCGGTGTACAAATGTAAAAAATGGCGAAAAGTTTCCCAAGATTTTGGTTCACGAGTATTTCAACCGCAGAAAAACAAGAGAAGCAACCAAGCCCTTGGGCTGTGATGTTTGTCAGGTGGTGCAACAAACGCTGCAAATAAAAATTGCTAGTAAAGCTCCGAAAAGCGGGCGCATGTTTGCTAAAACTTGTGATGATTGTTTCACAAAAGTTGGACCTGAAAAAGTACATAAATAAAACGCAAGCACAAAGCTACAGAACCTTTCGATGCTGTAAATTCTCTAGATCATTTAGTTTTGAAGGCCATTCGAGAGCAGTCAACTAATAATAAAACGATGGTAAGCTTTTCAAATCTAAGGGGAAAACCTAGCAGTATCATGATTATGACCGGAAAGGGAAACAAGAACGCCAATTTCGCACGAGGAAAGATTCAAGTTGAAAATAGACCTGGATCTTAGCACGTGTAAGATAGGTTATACCTTGAATCAAACTAGAAAGTTTTCAACATTCCTTTGTAATATGAACGATATTTTTTTCCACAGATCTTAAAACTGGCTCGTTACATGCGTCTTAGAACTAGCAAGGCAGTACAGCCTGGACTTAAATCGGTACTGCAAACCCGGCATAGCGAGTTTGAAGATATGTTTGGTGAAGCTAGTCTTGTGTGTCTTACACCAAAGGAAAAACTTGCCTTGTTGAAAAACGTCCTATTATTATGCGTAATCGCCTCATGTGGGGTACCCAAGTAATCACGAGGCTGTAAAAGCATGCATGTATAGGGCATATGCATTACGTCTAGTGCATCAATGAAGTTGGATTAAAGCTGACAAAGGCCCCACAAAGATCGAAGTAATGCTATATTTTTTGTAATGCCATAAGACATTGCTAAAGTAGCATTATTGCATTGGTAATTTCTTGACTACTGTTGAATAAGTGCATTCATATAATGCTTGTGGTTACTTGGGTATGTTAAGGCCAGGAGAAATGTGGAAGAATGTTTCATAAAGGTTGGAATTGATTAAGGACAAGGATTCATTAAAATAGTATTATATATTAAAGATTAACAAAGGCAGCAAAGTAAACAAGGTTTCATGGACTCTGGAGTTCATCAAGCCCTAATCCTTGCTCTTGCTCCAGGGATACAGGAGAATTACGAAAACATTTCAAAATTTTGGAACCACCTTATGACTTCGATTAAATGTTTTGTCGCAGGTAAGTTCTTGTAATTATTTTTCAGGGCCAATCGATATTAGCAGTCAGATTTTTATGAGATTAGGAGCAATTATCAAACATTTCAAGTAAACTCTAAAAGTTGTAAACATAATTGCTGTAATTATGAGAAATACCTCCACCCATCCATGTACATATTGCATGGTGAATAAAATATCTGAGCACGAATCCTACTAGGCATGCGCAATGGCTTTGAAGGAAGGCATTGCCGAGCATTGTTATCTAAACATCTCATTCTGCATGAAACTGGGCGCAAGGAGTACTCCCTCATGATGCAATATGGTGTTGATTTGGCGGTTGAAAAATGATTTGGGGTGGAGCACATTGACGGATACCGCCAATCCATTGATGAGCTCAGATTTAGAACTCCCAACACACTTAGAAAATTTTACAGTGTTCGGTAGTTTTTTAACCGAACTTTCAACAGGTGAACGTTCGGTAATCCGATTTACCGGATTTCGGTGAAATTTTACAGTTATCTGTAAAAAAAATACCAGAATTTATCATGGACTGTGTGAAAGACTCCGAAGTTTCAAATTATGAAATTTCATGTGGCTGAGTTTTGCTTTGCAGGAAATAAAGGACTAGGACGGTATTCGGAACAGACCATTGAAGCTATTGACCATGATTCTGCTTAAACATGGATGAATTAAAAAATTCCTGAGACGTATAAAAATTCTCAACAGAATATTCTCAAGACAGTCGTCACAGCAGCCATATATGGAAGGATAATTAAAATTCCTTCTCATGCACATTATTTTTAACTATTTAGAAAGATCATATTGTTTATTTTATTATTGCACTAATCAATATCATGAATTCGAGATAATAAATAATGTGTAATGAAATGTATTTGTTCCTATGTCAATTATAATCGGGTACCCTTTTTGAAGCCATAAGTGCAAGTCTCTCTCTCTCTCTCTCTCTTCTCTCTCTATCTATTTATCTATCTATCTATGTAATAAAAAAATGACTACTCCTACAAAAATTGTTGTATGGGTAATTATCACTAAATAAGTCAAGTTTTAAGAAAAAAAAATTGAAAAGAGATTCAATATGAGCCCTGAAAAAAATCATTTAAAAAAATTCAAAGTCGATTTAAAAAAAACACCACTTTTGATTTCGATGAAATTTTGTCTCAAGATAGGTAATTATGCTCCCTACCAACCTACCTACCGTTCATACATTATAAGATGGGAACTTTTAAGGAAACACATTTTTTCTAACAAAAACTTTTTCAAGGCCCATTGATTTTTTTTCAGTGTATTTTGTTATCAAAAACTTAACCAGTGAAGGTTATACGACTATGTAGTCATCTCAAAATGCAATGAAACCTAATTTGTGATCTGTTCACGCAGTAGCACTCAAGAAGAACGACTCAATATATAATATTAGAACACGCATTTCATACGTGTTACTGTAATTGCTACCAAAACGTTTCTACCCCTTTTCTTACAAAAATACTAGGTAAGCCTATTTAGTAGAATCTAACTACCTAATTGAATGAAACGAATCAAGAGCTGTACCTAAACCAAATATAAACTGAACAAGAAAGTGAACCAGTGACATTCAACGTGTTACTTCTATTTGCGAAAGGTTATTAAAAGCAGTTCTGAAAAGTGTCATAATGGACCAATCGTGTAAATCAGAATTCAACAGATTCAAGTGCTGTGCAAAAATAAAGAATCAAAATTGCAATCTTCATAACCTACGTACCATGTCATCAAGGATAATAGACAAAATTCATTCCATGGGATATACCCATGAAATCGATGAATCGATGAGTATTTATGAGTCATGTCGTGGATTGATAAGTCACAATAGAGGTCGAAATCAAGAATGGTGTTTTTTTAAATTGACTTTGAATTTTTTAAATGGATATTTTCAGTGTAGGGCTCATTTTGGTTGATTTTCAAAGTTTTTTTTTCTTAAAATTTGACTTATTTTGTGATAATACTTTTTTTTAGGGGTAGTCAATTTTTTATTAAACACATTTGAAAAAAATAGATAAAAAAGTTTAGCCCTTTTCAAAATACAGTCTAGAAAAAAAATGAAGAAATTAAGTATGCTAAGTGAAGTTTGAAAGAAAGTTTCGTTGTAATCTGAGAATGTGCTGCCAACATTTGTTCGAGTTGGTGCAAAAACCGTCAATTGTTTATTCCGTTACCATATACTACTAAGTACTAAGCGTTTCCATTGGTGATAAAAACTATCAAGATTCAAGAGTCTTCATGTGTATCTCGATTGAATAGGTAAAAAACAACCCTATTAGGAAAGCTTTTGATCAAATCGGAACCCGCATACGTATAAGTTGCATAACAGACCACTTTGGATTTTGTGTGGCTCAAAAAAAAAAAAATATTAATGCAAAAATGGTCGTATAAATTTAAAAAGAAAATCAAATTCACTTTATTCTAATTTTCCCCGACAGGATATTTTCAAACAACCGTTATTCTAACCGTTTGGAATGTAACCTATCTTTTGGTTAAGAAAAATCCAAGGTGCATTAAAGTTACATAATATGCCGCTTCAGACACGGCGTCCCACATGAGTTTATGTATGTATGAAGAGAAGTTGGGTAAAATGGTCCTTTTCCTGACATTTGATTAAAGAAAAAAATGTTCCAGACAGTTCTTTAGCTTTTCCTGCAAATTTGCAGTGCATTTGGGTTCAATATAGAAGCGCCAAGTTCAGTTTTTGGGTAATAATTCTGGATGCAAATAAGGACTTCGCCCCTCAAAATGGGCAAAATGGGACACTTACTGTGGTCAACCAACACCATTCGAATCTCCGAATTTTTTCTAATAAGATTTTTTTCAGGACTTCCATCCTGCACCGTCTAAATTAATGGGATTGTTGTCGGTAGAAGTGTCCACGGATCGATTTTCTTCGAGCAATTTTGCAACGGCTGTGTTGTGTTGTAGAGTAGCTTTAGTAAGTTTTATTCAGTTTACGTACAAAAAAGTGGTTTGCGGCTATAATTTTAGGACAATTCTTTTACGAACAATAGGCTTTGCTGATTCCTGTAGTATTGATGTAAGTTAGGTTAAGTTCATACAGTTAATATTTAGGAACTTACGATTTCTTAAATATTCACAAGTTTAATGCGTAGTAAATTAAGTTTAAGTAATGTTTGAATATAATTTTTAGCTGTAAAACATAATTTATAAGTAATTTTAAGCGATTTAGATTAATCCCATTTTCAACACCACCTTGTTCAATTGTATTTCACTCTATACTTTTACGATATCCTTCTAGTTTCATCTATCTCTCTTCTTCTCAAACATGTCTATCACCTTGACTATCACCTTGAAAGTCTTGTTGACAGCTAGCGTCCGCCTCTACTGCACCGTTACATACAGTGTTACCAGTTTCAACAGGGATTTTGGATCCATTTTTGCCCACTGTGCGACGGTTGTTCTATTTACCGTCACACGGAAAAGTATCGCTTCCTAAATCGAAGATTGTTTGGGGCAGCAGTCGTTCTCCGGCAGCATGGCGCCAGTCCCTGTTCGATTATTGCCTATTTTTGAGTACGTGCTTTCACTTGCGTTCCTTTGCTTTATATTGTATTTTTATGGGCTTTGAAGTTTTATTAAAAGCCTTCCGAAGCATCAACAATATTTGCATGAGTGCCAATGTTGGCATAAAACCGTCATAACGACCGGTTCGTTTCGTGATCCTGTTTACCTTTTTGTTTTTTTTCTCTATAGAGTAACCATCATCAAAACAAAGGCGAAGTCTAAAGATCAAGGAAAAATATTGTTGTTACAGTTGAAGACTAGACAATTTGAGGAGCTGGAAATCATTGTGCGTGCTGAGAACGAGAAACGACTTTCAATGGTGCAAATTTCCATTTTCAGCTAGAACGACAATAGCTCTATGGTACTTCCGTCCAATAGAAACTCCCGCAGCCATTGTGTTTTATGAATGGGAGTATCGCTGTGATAAGCCAAAGGCGGCAGATGAAAGCAATTTGGTTCTTTATTATTGGTGTATCAATAATGCAAAACCACACGTTCAGGAATGTCGGGATGGTGTTTAGGTATACAGTGGGTGGTGATGTCGTGGAAATTCGCCACACTGAGTGGGGGATGCTGTGCCCTGGAATATTTTCGTTCCATTCTATGCTCTGTGATAATGCTCTATTTGAATGCTTGATATTGCCTGTCTTGCAATAAATTAGAAAGTGTATTACTCTTTGAACTTCAGCGGCAGCTTTAAAATTTGCACTTGAAATTAAGCAGTTGTGGCAGTTCACCATTTCCCCCATTCGAATTCCTATGCGAAAACAGTTTTGAAGGAACATTTCCTTCAACGTTTCTTGCATGTCAAATGCAACAGTTTGGGAGAGCACCCATCAGTCGCTTTTTTCGATTTCCGTCGCTGTTGTGCTTCTTGTAAACTTCATGTTTTCTTCTTCTCACGTTACAAACAGCAAACAGTCTCCGGCTGGTTGATCAATCCAACCCTCGGTATTTTCGCATACTCCAGCATTGCAATCAAGAATATGCCGTACACTTTCACGTCGTTCTCATCGCCATACAATTTAGGATAACGAAATTAATCCTATTTGAAGTTGTCTCCCTTCGTCGGCACGAGAAGTCGGTAACTACTTCGAGAGGCAGGCAGGCAGACTGTGTGCCTTGTTCTTGTTGACGAAAGTGTGGCATCGTTCGCGAAGATGTTGATTGAACGATCAACGCTTCTGCGCAGCGATGGAATGTCTGGCCAAGTAGAACAACAAGAAGCAAACTACCGGGAATCAAAAGTATGCTTTGCTGCTGCTGCTGCTCGGCCTACTTCTTCCGCTGTCTAAGAAAAGTTTATTTTTGCGAAATAGAATGCGATGATAATCTTGTCAGATCCTTCCGTACTCATCTAAACTTTCTGGTGGTTTTGATTTGCCGCGAACGAGAGCTCATCAAATTCTATGTTAACCTAACAGGAAGATCTTACAATGTTTACGATTTCTGAGGGCATTTCGCTTTGTTTGCGAATCCGAGAAACGATTCGCTTCTAATTCAAGTTGATTTTCCGCTGATAAATTTCCATGAAATAATGCTCATTTGGAACGAATTGCGCCAGCCTTCCGAATAATTTCATTATCTTTGTTGACCTTTTCGTTAACTAAATCCTGTAATACGGTATCAATGAAAACTTACCAGTTTGGAACTTTCGCAGCCGACGTTAATGTCTATGGTCGTTTCCCGGAAGCTGGATTGATCTCGCGCGAAACTGGTCCCGAAGCCACGCCGCCGGCCACACAGCGTCTCCCGGAAGGCCACCCGGTATCGATGGGACATCACGTTGTACAGGATGGGGTTGACGGTGCTGTTGGGATTAGAGAGGAAAAAGGAAACGGTTTTTTTTTTGTTGTTGTTCAACAGTGAAATCGAAATCGTGTCGGCACCTTCGCCGAATGGAAGCAATTTTCGGTTCATTGATTACGACGGAACATCGGTGACACGTCACGCTCGATTTGAGAAAAGTCTGTGAAAGAGGATTAATTGACTAGGAACGAGCGGAAATTTTCGATGAATTTTAATGCTTCCGGAGAGTAACGCTGACTGTCTGTGATTGTATCTCAGTCCTGTTTAGGTTTTGGTCTTATTGCAGGCATAATTTCCAATCAATTTTTAGTAATTCTTTTTGCATTTAGTGTTTAAAAGAGCAATTCAATTGAAAAGCTGTATCCTACACACTTAGATTATTTTACAGAAATCTGTAAAGTTTTACCGAATTCTCAACAGCTGAACGTTCGTTAATCCAATTTTACGGATTTCGGTAAAATTTTACCGAAATCCGGTAATTTTTTTACTGATATCTGTAAAATTTCACCGAAATCCGTTAAATCGGATTACCGATCGTTCAACTGTTGAGAATTCGGTAAAACTTTACAGATTTCTGTAAAATATTCTGAGTGTGTAGAGTAATATCTACATTAGAAATAGTTAGATGATGTAGAAGGAGATATTCGCTCATCACCATGAGGCACCAAGAGTGAACAACAATGTTTTTGGCTAGAATGAAAGATGTGAAGAGAAAGTGAAAGTTCCGTCAGAGTGTGGCAGGTAGGAAATCTAATAGATGTTTTTTTTTTTGAAAATTGAGCGAAAGGGTTTGTATCCAATGGTACTCGAACCATGGACGTCAATCTTTGCCTAACATCCCACTGCGGGGTAGGTTGTAGCAACGGAACAAGTCCGCCACTTCAACAGGCAAAAATTGACGCATGGAAAGACGCTCATGTACAACTGATGGCTTGTGATAGTTATTCTAGCGATCTATTGTGTGCACTCTGTTTATTGATGCGCACATGGGAGAGGAAAAAGGAGAGATTTGAGTTTGTTTTGATTCGCACCGACTGACTATCACTAAAGTTTTTTCTCATCGTCTCCAACGTAGAGACCTCGGAGAGAAACACCGTGAAGCGATGCGATACTGGTCCCCACCACTTGTCCCCACCACCCCAAACTTTACAAATACAAGTGGTGCCAGATCAATTGCTCAAATTTAAGACCCTTTTCAGGGTTGGCAGATTGTATGATTTTGCGTTGTCCGGTCTTTCTACAGTGTCTATAGTTCTACCGATATCTGTCAAAATGTGAGTAAAAGATGTCAGCTATAAAGTGGGGGCAACGTTCATTCTAACGCCGTCACTGCACCGCACTGCTGACAACGTTAACAAAATGAAACGGGAAGTGAACATATTATCCTACTATTCTGTACCCAAGTGACGACCAATAAAGACGTGTAAAAGTATCGGTCTCGCGTATGTAACTATTCTTTCCCCTCTTCACCGAAACGCATTATCCGGGGTATCCGGGTATTCCGCTGGCCTGTTGAGTGTCCGTATACGTCGGTTTGTCCACTCTGTTGTCCCACAAAAGAGACAGGGAGAATCAGGATGAATGCAAAGAATTCGTGCCGTTAGCTGTAGCACCTGAACAGTATAAAATAGGCAGGAGACATAATTTTCACGAATTCATTAGATGACGTTTAAGCGGTGCCATGTTTACTAATAAAGATTTTTTTTTCTTTACTTCGAAAATATTGGAGGAATCAGGGTAAAATTAGCCATGTCTTCGTTCACAGAGCTGTGGTGAACGAAATCAACTCCAATCGATTTTCCAGAAAATTTTACATAGGACTAGCCTTACTTTGTTGATCTTAAGTTACACCGACCAAAGAAATTTCTGAATTACAAAAATAATAATAGGGGAATCAGGGTTAAAATGTGCCATATCTTCATTCACAGAGTGGTGAAACTAACTCCAATCAAGTCTCCAGGAAATTGAAATGGGAAGAACCTTATTTTGTTGCTTTAGAAAAACACCGAACAAAAAATTTTTGCGAAAAAACGAAAATGTAAGGGGAATCAGGGTAAAATCAGCCATATCTTCATTTACATAGCCGTCCAGTGAATGAAACCAACTTCAATCGATTGGCCAGAAAATTTTATATAGGACTAGCCTTATTTTGTTGCTGTAGAAACACACCGAACAAATAAATTTCTGAATTTCACAAAAATACTAGGTAAATTAGGGTAAAATCAGCCATATCTTCATTCACAGAGCCGTGCGGTTAATGAAACTATTTCCATTCGATTTTTCAGGCAATTTTACATAGGAATAGTCTTATTTTGTTGTTCTTTAGTCAAAATGAACAAAGCAGTCTCTGAATATCCCAAAAATATTAGGGGAATCGGGGTAAAATCGAGCTGTGCTGTGAACGAAACTAATTCCAATCGATTTTTCAGCAAATTTTACAAAGGACTAGCATTATTTTGTTGATCTTACAGAAGAAATACATGATAAACACAAAACTATTAGGGGAATCGAGGTAAAATCAGCCATATCTACGTTCAAAGAGCCGTGTGGTAAATGAAACCAATTTCAATCGATTCCCCAAAAAAATTTACAGAGAACTAGTATTGTGAAAAACATGAAAATATTATGGGAATCAGGTTAAAATCAGCCATATCTTCATTCACGGTGAACGAAACCTACTTCAATAGATTCTCCTGAAAATTTTACGTAGGACTAGCCTAATTTTTTTGATCTTGAGTCACACCGAGCAAATAAATTTCTGAACGACAAGACAATATTAGGGGAACCAGGGTAAAATGAGCTCATTTGCTCCCCAAGCAGTTCCGTGTGGCCAAAAAACAACTTCCATTCGATTTCTTTGAAATTTTCCTTCAAGTTAGGGTAACATTTACAGAAATCGTTTTACTCCGAGCTGAGATATGGAATTCTTTCGCGTTTTGGGCACTTTATTTCCCACTGTGCAATGGGGCTGTACCTATTTTTTCGAGTTCAATCTTTAGGTTGCATTTTTTATCCAAGTCACAAGTGCATAGCGAAAAATGATAAAAAAATCTTGTCAAATCGTAGCAGGGATGCCAGATATTTTTTTCAAATGTCTGTGATAAAAATTTGAAATGTCTAGGAATGTCTATAAAAGTCTGTAAATTTTTTTTAAGAAAATTAGACTTCTTTCAACGAAAAGACGTAATAAGAGAGCGAGTTATGTCATTATCGCTATTTGTGTGATTATTTAAATATGTCTTGGATTGTATGCAACCTTACACTATTGTTTCATATTTTTAAATTGACACTGAAGCTTGAAGCATTCACATAGATGACACAATTTTCTTTAGTTTTTTTTTCCCTGTAACGCTCTTTCCAATCAAAATTTAGTTTTCATTTGATAAATTCAACAGACTTTTATTTTGATTTTTGAATATATATATATATATTTTTTAACAATAACCATTGATGGTGTGTACCATATGGTGTCATTATCACTCATGATCATCAATATCATTATGGTCATATGAATGATTTTCGTATAGAGTGCTTCTTCGGTTAGTCAGTGATTATCTTCTAAATTTCAGGAAAGCTCTCTCCTGATCTTCTGCAAGGCTCTTCACTTTATTCTGGGAAGTTTCCTTCTGAACTTTAGGCAAAAATCCTCATGAACTTCTTAGCAGTCACTCCTTATTTTCTTCGAAATTCACATTTAAGATCCCAACCTTACCTTCCAGAAACATTTGGTATTTTTTTTCCTTAACATAGTTACTTTCTAAACTTCTGATAAGTCCCATCCTGAACTACGAAGAAAGTTTCTGCAAAACTTTGAGAAAGTACTCTTCAAAATTTTTCGGAAAATCTTCTTTGATAAGTTCTATTCTGAACTGCCAAAATAATCTCTTCTGAACTTCAGAGAGTATTGTCCTGAAATTCAGGGAAGTTTGTTCCTGAAATTCTGAGAAGATCCTGCTTTAACTATTAGAAATATAACCCTATTCTTCTGGAAAATTTCTTCCTGATTTTATCAAAAGAATCTACCATAACTTCTGAGATTTTGTGAACTTTGCGGAGTTCTCATTCTGATATGCTGGAATGTTTGATTCGGAACTTTAGGGAAGCTCTCTAGCACTTCTTGGTAGTTCCAACTGAACTTTTGGTCTCTTCGCAACTTCTGAGAAGTCCTCTTGTGAACTTCTGAGGAGTTCTTTACTGATATTTTTGATAAATTACTTCTTCACCCTACAGGTAGGGCTCTCTCTGGTAGGTTTCTTCCTGAAATTCGGGGAAGTTTTTTCCTGAGCTTATTTTTTCCAAACTTTTGATTGGTCTCGTCCGGCACGGCGAGGAAAATTTTATTCCAAAATTTTTAGGAAAATTCCCTTAAATTTGTTCTTGAAGTTTCTTCCTGGACTTCTGAGAAGTCTTCTTTTGAACTTTTGGGAAGTTTACTGCAGAGCATTGGGGAAGTTTGAACCGGAACTATTGGAAAATTCGTGCTCAAATTAGATGGAAGTATCTCCAATGCTCCTGGAAAGTTTCATTTTTTCTCCCTAAAGAATTTTGAGAAATCCTTATTCTGAAATGCAGAATGTTCTCCTCTGAGCTTTGGAAAAGCTGCCAAGTACTTCTAGGAAGTTCCAACTAACATTTCGAGAAGTTTCTTCCGAAACTTCTGGGCAGTTATTTCCTGAACTTGAGAGAAGTTCTTTCCTAAATTTCTATGACGCATCGTCCTGAGGATTTTTGTCTCCAGATTTTTTGAGAAATTATAGGTAGTGCCATTCTTGGTTAGCTCCCGTCTAAAATTTGGGGAAGTTTTTTTCTTCTGAACTTCTGGGAGGTTCAATCTTGAATTTCTGGGAAGAACTTCAAAACCTTTGAAAAATTCCAAACTTCAGAAAAGTCCTCTCCACTTCACTTCTTCCTGAAGCTCTGATAAGTCCTCTCCTGATTCTTTGGGAAGTTCTGTCTTGGAATTCTGGTAAATATAATCTACAACTTCGGTAATGAAGTTTCTACCTGACCATAGGAGAATTTTTTTTCCGAGGAAGTCTCTAAGTTTTTCAAATATGATTTGTATTGTTGTGAACCTTGATTTTCGTTGTGACTTAATAGCAAAGGACCAATATTACCAACGCTTTGACAGTAATTTTTCGCATGGGTTTGAACACGCGTGGGATTGAACAGTACCATAAGTAGGGACTCCATGTTACCCTCGGAAAGGGCCTATACAATACTTATCTCCGGGCGCATTGTGTCTCCAAGTGATCCACCACTTTCGTTTCTTCAAGAATTTCTACTTTAAATGATACCTACGATATTTTAAAACATTTCAACAAAGCTTCTTACCGTATCTACTATACTGCGTTTAAATACTATACTGCGTACTGCGTACGTTTAAAATAAGAACTTCATAGAATACCTTTATTTGAAATTTAAAAAATATTTCAAATGTCTGTAAAAGTCTTCAACATAAATAAAATGTCTGCTAAATGTCTGCATCGTTAAAAAAGTCTGCAATAAAAATGAAAAGTCTAGAAATTTACAGACATGTCTGTGAATATGGCATCCCTGTATCGTAGTACAATCTTGCTTTTTTATTTGAAGTGTACTTTTACACAAAAGTGGCTCAAAAACGACTCAAACTTGCTGTAAATTAAGCGGACGTGTAAGGCTGGAGAAGTACGATTTCACTCTTAATCTCTTTCGTGTATTTTACAATAAGTGAATAAATGAACCTGTTGCATGAATTGACGAATGTGTCTTCTACAATAAGTGCACAGATGATAGAGCAAGATTTTGTTCGCGTAATGCATAATGTTAGTTATTTCTAAGTGTGTAAATATTCTGCAACCAATCAGATCAAATTCAATCGCCACCCCAACTAGGTGACAATCTTTGTGTGTTACTCTTACCATAGCCAAGATAAAAATCAATCAATCAATTTTTACGACGGCTGAGTTGGTGGTGTTTGGGATGGAGATTGTGGCAGTCCGAAAACAGGCAAATCGACTTTACCAGTGACCTTTTTCTGTATGGTTTGACGAGGATTCGTCCTGGGTAGGAAACTTAGCCAGTGTCGCAAAGTTGGTTTGGTTCTTCTAAGGAATGAAAGTCGATTGAAAACTCCGTTCATTCTATATGCAGCGAGCTTTTTGTTTGCGACAGCTAGGGGGAGGATTTTTTTTTCCATAATCTGGGTAATTTATTTTTATCTGACCTGAATGATGATGAAGCTTGGCCGGGGTTTTCTCGAAGCATGCCATGTTTTCGTATTTCGTTTTGACGAGGAAAGGTCATGGAAGGCAGACAGACGCCACCAAGGGCGCGATTACATTCAGTTTCACATACAGAAGCTTTAGAATAACTTTTGAATCTATCTGCGAAGCATGTTTGAAAGTGATGTTGAGGATTTGTTTTTATTTTTGTTTTCAGGAGTGTCAGTTGAGGCTTCTCAGAGTGCAAAACTTTCCCGTTCGGATTTTTAATGCTGTGTAATGATTGAGCAACTCCATTCAAGAAGATTTAAACCATTTGGGCCATTCTATTAGTAAGGAAAACCGTTGCCTACGCTATTGTAAAATCAATGCGACGTGTTACTTGATTTACTGAATCTAATCGTTTTTCTTCTACACTTGCCAAAGAAGAGATAATGCGACCAACTTTTACTCATAACGGTTTATATCAGTTTAATGTGGCTAACGGATCGTAGCAAAAAGCGTCTGGAAACAGTAACAGTATAAACACGAGGAGTAACCAAGTCCTGTTTCTTGAATGCCACTGCATTTCGAGAAACGTTTAGATAGTCGTTATACCAGCCATTTAAAAACAATACGTGAACCCTTGACTTTCGCAATTCCTTCCCTCCCATAATCTATTTCCGCAGTCCATGGATAGCCCATAACGGCAAATGGCATGCAATGGCAAAGTTAGTCTATTGAGTTGAAGGCAAAAAAAAAACCGGGAAGCAAACGTAGCATCCGTTTGAGTTTCCGGTCGAAGTTTGCCGGTTCCTTTTTTTCTGCTCACACCATTCAACCAACAATAACTGGGATCATTCCGCTTGACTGGAAACTATATTCCCTTCGTTAAAGCTCCGGCGGAGGATTTCTGATTTAACGGAACCTGGAAATTGGTTGCCATTATGGTTTTCACTCTCATGAACTGGGATTCCGCTCGAAGGAGGGGTAACATAATTAGGAAAAGGGAGTTCCACCACTAATTGACTGGCTCCTGGAAAGTTCAATTATGGTGGATGGAAATCAATGTTCCGGAAACATTGTAAACAATCGCTTCATCTGGGGGTAGTCTTGATTTATAGGAGATTTTTCATCGTTCTCCAATGTTTCGTTTCACACGCGAGCAAACGAACGCCGGTCCGGGCAAGGTGGCCGGCAACGTGCTGAGATAAAACGGATGTCCGGATTTTCTGGGAGGTGAAATGTTAAGTGTAAGCGTCAGATCAGAAGTGAGACCACTGTTTGATTGGGCATGGTTTCCGGACCCAATTGACCAAACGACCCAGCAAATATTTGTGTGCGGTCTGGTCTGATGGACGAAATCTAGCAAATTGGATCTTCCGATTGATGGAGATATGAGAGGTATTTGCCAATTAAAGGTATCACGTTTCAAAGTCGTTATGTTGATACAGGAAATTACTACTTTGGTAGCAATCAATCTGATGGAACACAGTTGATAAGCTGGAAGGAGATAAAGGAGGAAATTTGGTGTCATAAAGAACGAGCATTGTACACAGTCTCCGGCGGTTCCGGACGTGACAAATATACGCCTACGTTTGCGAAAGTAACGTAGGTTAATATCTGTAAAAAGTAGGTATAATTTATCGTCCTGTCGATGTCGTGTTGTCAAGCACCATTTGAACTTGCCATCGAAATGACAGCGACAGTTCCGGCATCGAGTGTTTGTCATTAATTTTCCTTTGCAGCCATTCTGCTGTTCGTGATGTTCGCAAATGGTGTTTGCGTTTTACTGCCATTTAAATTTTAGATAGTCCTCAAAGGCTTTTCAGTCCCCATACACCAATAAACCTCGTGCTTGTTCTCCACAGAGTATAAAGAAATACGAACGACTCTAGGCTCCAGTGACGTTAGTGCACAGTGGTACAGTAAGGAAACATAGAGTATTATTATTTTGTTTATTTTAAGAGTTCAACATCCTAGGTAGATACCAGAAATGCTAAGTTAGTTTACTATAGAAACACATAGTTTCCAACTAGGAAGGGTCAAGTTTCAGATGTTTCTGCAAATTTACAGTGCATTTGGGTTCAATATAGTAGCACCAAGTTTAGTTTTTGGGTAATAATTCTAGTTTGCATCCAAGGTGGGTGTTGGCCAAATTTGGATTTTTCAGATATAATCCTGAATGGGTTGTAGAGTATTTTTCATATATCTAGTAACCTAACGCCCGTGCTCCATCAAAATATTATCTATTGTGATGTGTCCAACTCAATGGGTAAATTGAACTGAAGATGAGTTTGAAAGAAGGGGAACTTGGAGTTGAGCACACGTACCCACTAGTTGACGCTAAATATTGGCCAACGTGCTTCTGCACATTTGTTTGAGAATTTGTTGAGCGACACTAATTTCCAAATCCAAAGACCCGGACTTTTCGTTCATGAATCTGGACACTTTTCACATCACAAACTAGCATGCAGTTGTGAGCTTGTAAATTTGTCATAATAGCGTATTAGCGACAAATCTGAGAGGGTTGATTCATCGACTAAATTCATCGGATATAGCTCGAATGAGCTTCGGCTTAATAAACAGCTGAGTGTTGTAGTTGTTTGTTCAATGAAGTGTTCTCACTCATTCAATGCAGCAATCTGCCCGGCACATAGTTGTAGTCAACCATCGACAACCCGCAACAATCTTTTCATAGAGGTGGCTGTGCTCTTCGAACTGCAGGGATTCTGCTTATATCTTTGTCCTTAATTTTGTTTCTTTTCAAGCAACAGATAGTTTATTTCTACCAAATTTAGAAGACAATATCTAATCTCTCTCTATTTTTTAAAGCTTTTAAAGTAGTGGTGCTTCGGTTGAGCATGGAGATGAATTGGTGTTCCATAGGCTTGACGGACGCCTGTGGAGTTGGGTACAGGCGATTCGTGAGGTAGTAAGTGCTCTCAAGGACGTGTATAAAGACAGGCAATTGTTACCCATTGTATCTATATTAATAAAATTTGTTTTTAATAGGTTTGCGTCGACCTTAAGTTGAATTGGTTGAATCCGTTGTGTCGATACGTTGTTCCGTAGTATTTTGTTATCGGACGTAGCGTTTTGTCTATTGTGTCAGTTGCCTTTTGTTCGTTGCGCGAGTGATCGAGTGAGCATGAGAAGTCGTGGTTCGCCGAGTATGATAGGTCGGTGGAGAGGAACATAATTAATTGTGATCTAAATTATTTGTTTACCACGCTCGTCATGCCACCCTATCTTGGAACAAATAAACCACTGTCCAATTTTGTAAGTGACTCTAGTGGCATCCATACTGTTGGTATAGATCGGTCCAAGTTGGCTCTCAGGCGTTGAGATTAATTGTCTTGTTTTTATAATGAAATACCACTATCACACTCTGTGAGTGGCCCCAATAGCATCCTTACTGTTGGTTTAAACCGGTCAAAATCGGCTATTCAGCATTGTAAAACATCTCCTAGTTTCTCAATGGAAAACCACTATCCTATTTTGTGAGTAGCCCCAATAGCATCCTTACTGTCCTTACGGTCAAAATCGCCTATTCAGCATTATTAAAAATCACTTTGTTTTCCCAATGAAAAACCACAATCACACTTTGTGAGTGGCCCCAATAGCATCCTTACTGTTGTTTTAAACCGGTTCAAATCAGTAATCGGTACTAATTTTCAAATATTTTGAAAAGTGCATCCAAAGTGAGGGGAGAAATGGTCAAAATGGGACACTGACTGTGGTCAACCCTAAATGAGACCATTCGATTTCTCGCATTTTTTCCCATAAGATAAACATATTTTCAGGACAGCGCTTAGAAAACCCTGCGCCGTCCAAATGACTGGGATTTTGGATCCATTTTTGCCCACTGTGCGATGTTGCACAGAGAATTAACAAAATATCGCTTGGGCGTTGTAAATCGTTGTGAACTTGTGGTGTCCTTATTAATCTTATCACAAAAAAGATGACAGCGCTGCTCTTAACCTTTGAGCAGTCGCGCTGTTGTACTTTGTACAATACATATAGTCTTCAGCTAAGCTGCACAAACTCAACCTATCTTATATCGATGTAATTTGCCTAATACCAGGTTCAAAACGGTCTCTAGTTACGCTAGAATCAAACGTTTTAACCACATTTATACAGGGTGCGGCAGAAAATATTGCGAAAATTTGTTCTATTTCTTTCAAATCCCATTTTCAACTAATTCAAGCAACAATATCAACATTTTCGAGTGCAGTTATCTTTATAAAGTCCTTTTAAACAGATTTATTCAATGTATTCTCCATTTTTATTAATAACATCCTCGAGCCGACGCCGGAAGCCAGAGCATGCCTTTCAGACATAGTCCTCCGACATTGGCTGCCATGTGCGTGCTATGGTTCAGGGTTTTCACACTAGGGTGTGATGTTTTGCTGGCTCGTGCTTCAAGCTATGCTCAAATCTAATAATCCAACGAATTAAGCTCTGGACTGCTAAGGGGCCACAAATCCTTCGGCCAAAACTTCATGTTATCGTTCGACCATTGTTGGGTTCGATTGGACGTGTGACACGGCGCTTCATCCTGCTGTAGGACAACGTTTTGGTCCTCGGAGAAGTTGGCCTTTACCCAGGGAAGCACTTGGTCCTTTAAAATACCGATATACACTTAGGTATTGATTTTAACTCCAGCATCAATGAAAACAGGCGGCATTTTCAAACCGTTGGACGCCACCAAGCCAAACATCATGACATCAGCCGGATGTTTGGTTTGAAATTTGAATTTCACTTTTTCCGGAAAGTTCTCCATTTTCTGCGGTGAAATGGACCGGTCCGTGCGGCTGTTGGCCACAGCATCGAAGCTGAAAAGCTTTTCGTCGGAGAACAGGATTATCATTTTTTCCTTCTTCAACAAGGAAAGCAATCTCTTGGAACGAGTCACTCGTAGTTCCTTGACCCGGTCCGTAATCAAATGGCGTTTCACACTGGCTCTGGAAGATGCATGCAGGTTTTTTTTTTGATGATTCTTCGCATGGATTTCTCCAAAATATTGGCTTCCTTTGCAAGTTTTCTTATGGAATTTTTGACGGACCGATTTAATCACGTTCGGCGTGCGTGCAAAGCGCAGACGTCCGCTTGCCTGCTTCCGCTGCTTAAGACCATCCTGCAGAAACTTTTTCATGCGATAAACTGTTGCCAAATGGCACCCTACCACCTTGGCAATCTCTTTCGACTTCTTCTGAGCGAGCAACAAACTGGTGATCACTTCTTTCGCGAATATTTTGACGAATTTGCAATCGTCCTGTTGTTTACATCCATATTAAACTAATGTTATTTTTCAGTTTTTGGTACGGAATTTTGAAAATGCGTGGACTTCCTTCCAAACAAAAAAAGCGGATTGTGCACAAACGGTGCACCGTCGGTGGTCTTTCGACCAGAAAACTGGCTAAGGAAGAAGACGTGAGCATCGGAGCAGTTCACAACCGCAGAACGGAAATAGCACTTTCGTAGATACCCCGAGACGTGTTTGAAGACCCGTGTTGCGAACGGCAGCAGGCATGCGAATGAGAAGAACCAGATAGTCCAGAAATCGAGCACCAGCATCGGGTTGCCACTAAATCCCGTTGGTATTTCGTCTAACACTGGAACAATCCCACAGCAAGCTCTTCTAGTACCGACGAACATCACCAACCTCAAACTTCCCCATCGTAAGATCACCGATGCACCAGGTAACCAGGCAATCGCCGATAGATTATCAAGTATACCAGCAAGAAACGAGAAATCAAATAGCGGAGGGTAGACATTCGGACATGACAATCGCGGTTAAAATGACTGGTGCGCTGTTGATCGATGAAGCAGCAGGCATTTCACGAGTTATTTGGATTTCAACATTTCCAACACTGGTGTCAGACGAACTGATTAAGTATATCTGCAATCTCCAGATACGAATGGACAGTATTGAGCAGCAAACTGTCCACACAACAGAGTAAACCGTCGTCACACGCGGAGAAGCAATGCCATCAACAATTCCGGAAAAAATGCATGCATACTTTTTTCCACCGAGCAAGTCGGTAATTCAGACGTACTCTAGACCAATCAATGCTGTGACTACTAGTGCATATGCAATGTGTACGACGGGTCTATCTCTTTTCGAGTCAACGCCAACAAATATACGAACAAGTGACTCGATTAGTCAATATACACCCTCCATATCGACCAGCAGCTCCCCGTTGCAATTGCTCAGCGGTCCCGGCCCACAGCAATTTGTTACCAGACAGGACGTCCCCAAAGAGCTTCCTTCTTCCTAGGGTGATTAGGAGTTATTTGATGCAGCCGTCGTCGGTCCCACTGACATCCTAACTCTAAAGAAATAGTACGGACGCCCAGAAGTGATAATGAACTCGTTGTTAGTCAAAGTACGTTCTACTCCCACGCCGAAACCGGAACGGCTAGAAACATTGATTAGTTTTGGACTAGCGTGCAATACCTTGTGTCAAAATTTTCTAGCAGTAGGCCTGCAGTCTCATCGGACAAATTCTTTACTGTGGAGAAGCTACCAGTTAACATCAAGCTGAACTGGTCTCTCTTCAAGCTGAGTATCCTGTCGTCGATCTCTCTACCTTTGGTGTGTTCATGGAGCCGCAGCCTGTGATGCCACATTCACGTACTAAACAGATGGTCAACGCACGGGCAAGCAGGACAAATAAAAGCCGAAGGAGAAAATTTTGTGAACGGTCATGATGCTGAAGAGGTAAGAAGCAAGCCCACCAGCAGCTCTAGCAATGTGAATCGCAAGGAGTATCAACTTAAGCCCTGTACAGCCTGCCAGGAAGATGGTCACAACATCAAGGAATGTATCTCTTTTTGACACTCGATGACAGGTGGAAACTCTTCTAAGAACAGGGGCTATGTCGTCGATGTCTGATTGGAAATGGAAAATTCCCATGTAAAACCGGTCTTTGTGGAGAAAAGGGATGTGCGGATCGGCATCCTGGAAAGCCGGAACCACAACAGGCCATCGATGTTCCAAAGACTTCTAGTACGCTTACAATTCATCGTCAGATTCAGCAGAAGTTTCTTTTCCGGGTGATTTCTGTCAAGCTGTATGGGATCAGTAAGTCTATTCAGACGTACGCCTTCCTGGTGGACGACGGCTCATCAACCACGCTGATAGAATCTGCAATAGCGCAGAAACTTGGAGTATCGGGTAGGAACATTCACCCACTCTACCTTGAGTGGACAAGTGACATCGCAGCTGTGGTGAATGGCAGCTGATCAAAATGGAGATCTCGAGCATAGGTAGTTGGAAGCAGCACGTTCTAAAACAAGTACACGCTGTCAAGAACCTATCTTCCTGTTCAATCGTTGTACTATTCGGAACTCAGTAAGCAGTTCCCACACCTCCGTGGTTTTTCTAGTGTATAGCTACGAATCCGTGGCCCCTACAATTCTGATCGTGCTAGACAACGCTTTTTTGAAGGTGCCATTGAAACTTCGGGAAGTTTGCAAAGATGATCCAATAGCAGCTAAAACTAGATTGAAATGGGTGATTTATGGAACCGTGAACGCAGAAACAGCATTGACAGTTTTCACCAGCTCTTTGCGCTTGTTCAGAAGATCAGGACCTGCACAACTTGGTGAAGGAGTTTTTGTCGGTGGAAAGTGTAGGATTGGCTGGAATGTCATTGATTGAGAGCATGCGAGATTTTGGATAGCACTTCTATTCGGACTGTTTCGGGTAACTTTCATCCTTGATTGCTGTGGAAGTATGATCACATCGCGCTCTCGGACAGTAAACCCATGGCAGAGAAGCGCTTGCAATGCCTAGAACGACGTTTGGCATCCAAACCCGATTTGTACGACAACGTGAGGGACCAGATACATCCAAACTAGTCCAAAGGAGCTTAGTGGATTGGACCCTAAACGGACTTTGTACCTGCCTTTGAACGTGGTGACTAACTCGAGAAAGCCAAATAAAGTACGGTTAGTTTGGGAAGCTGCAGCGAAAGTCAAAGGTCAGTCATTGAACTCTGCACTTTTGGCAGGCTCTGATCTTCTCGCATCATTACCTTCGGTGTTGAGCTCTTTTCGACAGTTCGAGATCGCCATTAGTGCTGACATTCATGAGATGTTACATCAACTGCGAATTTAATGGGAGGACAAATCAGCACAATTGTTCCTGTGGCGGGACGATCTTTTCAAGTCTTTAGAGGTCTTTGTAATGGATGTTGCTATATTTGGAGCTTCCTGTTTACCATCTGCAGCTCAATTTGTTAAAAATCTGAACACTCAGGAGTTTCGTGAGCAATATCCATTAGCCGCCAAAGTGATAGTCAAGAACCATTAAGTCGATGACTTCTTGTATAGTGTGGACACGGTGAAGGAAACAGTCGAGCTTGCACAGCAGGTTAGGATGGTGCATTCCGAAGCTGGATTTACTATACGTAACTGGTTGTCTTAATCAGCTGAAATGCTATCACGGATCGGGGATCAGAAAGTGGAGTCATCCAACTACTTTGAAGTATTAAAATCAGCCGCTTACGGACAAGTTCTTATGAACCGACCATTACCAGCAACAAGAAACGTTTCGGAGGTGTATTAATTGCTATTCATAACCGTTTGTTCTAATTCAACTTCATATCGATCATGCACTACCTTGTTAGATTGCAAGTATTCGAACGGCTTAGAACAAGTCAACGATATCAAGAATCATGCAGGAAACACACTTGACCTCGTGTTTTGCTAATGATTCGATTGGAAGACAATTTGAGCTCGAAGAAGCTGTCGACTCACTAATTTCCGTTGATCCGCCTAATCCTCCCGATATTTTGATTTTTTAAAGTGGTATTGAAAGAGGCAGTGCCAACAACAAGTATGACTTATGCCCCGAGTAACACATCTTCATGTTTTTATGTTGAATAAGCTTCTATATAACCAAATCTAGTCATATAAAAGTATTTTCAACCGTTATAGAACTTGTGTGTTGCTTGGGGCATTTGATTTCAAAAATGCTAACTATGATGTCATGAGTCGACGATTGATGGAATTCGATTGGTTTGTTGTCAGTCTCTGCAAATTTGTGCAGACTCTTCATCAAGTTTTCAACGGTTGTGTGCTACAAGGTCCTCTATTGAAACCTTCGTGGTCGAGTCATGTACTTCGAGTTTGTTAAACGAAACGAAATACTGCTCATCGTGCATACCGTTCTTGCCAATCATCTCTTAACAAGTTCTCCTATAAATGTTGTAGCCTACGATATAAACGGCTAAACAATTGGCTCTCCATAACGTTAACTCCATACGTAAGGATTCCGGATTGCCTTCTGTAATGTAGTTGGACCATCGTTCGGCGAGTACACAGGAAGAATGTTCACCAATCGAAAGGTTTTGATTCTGCGAACAATATTTACGATGACAAAATCATTCCAACAGAATACCAAGGTCAGTTTCCGTCCAACTTAGTCAGAAAATATATTCTGGACACAAATCAAAAGGACTTGACCTATTGAACCTTGCTGAAGACTGAAGCCTTGTATATGAGATGGATCCAGCATATTCAAAAACTGTACAGGCACAGTAGCACTGCGTGGCAAACTGATTCGGGAATGATAGTCACAAATGAAAAGGTCTTAAAATACTGAACAATTTTATCGAAGATAGCGACAGAAACCTTCATAATAAATGTTAAGAGCTAGAAGCATATGATTGTATTGTTAATAATACTGGAAGAATGTTACTAGTCTACAATGGTTGACGAGATGACTAAATCTAATGGTCAAAATAACAAGTTATAGATTGGCCAAGAAACTCAATTGCACATCCAATATTGTTCAATGAAAAACTTATCCAAAGATAACAACAGGGTTGAATAGATTGTCAACTGCTGGTTATCATTTAAACAATGTTGTTCCACTGAACAACATTTTCCAAAACAGATACCATACTCCTGAAAATAATCAGCACACCAGCGCTGCGTAGCGGATGGATTGTGAACTTCTGGTGAACAGCCGCTGTATACTTGAAAGTTCCACATGATATTGTTTTACCGTTTCGGAGTTTTGGGTAACAATCATTCCAATATCAATCATTTGGGTTATATTGTGTGGGGCGTCATCGAGCGGGATATCAATAGAACTCCCCACACCACACTTCTGGGCGAGGGTGTCTTCCTGGACGCCTATAAAATTCAGACCCTACTCAAGTAATAATTTTGGATCTAAAATAGAAAAGGGCCTATCAACATTTGTAAACAAACACTTCCCCTTTTTCTAACGGAACCCTTCAGGGAAGGTGTTTTTTTGACGGAATAACAAAAAACAAAAAAAATGTCAAATTCTTTTTCTTTTTCAAGTTCAGTAAATATAGAATACAGGAGAAGTTCAGCAAAGTTTACTTTTTACCGAATGCGAATTGCCGGGTCTTCCGTTTTACACCTGCCATAAGATTTTGTACAGTCTCCTTGTTCACTTTATTCACCGGAGAACGCCAGTTAGGCTTAAACTGTTTCCCGCTCACAACAGCTTTTGAGTCTTCTTAGGGTTCCGCTTGACGATGGCCCAATATTGTTCGATTGGGCGAAGCTCTGGGGTGTTGAGAGGGTTCTTGTCCTTGGGCACCACATGGACGTTGTTGGCAGCATACCACTTCATGGCCTTTTTCCGTAATGGCAAGACGCCAAATCCGGCCAAAATAGAACGGAAGAAACGTTTTTGTAGGCACTCGCTTAAATAAATTTCCTGGTTGACGGTTCCGGTCGCAATGTAAATTTTGCTCTTCAAGCCACTCTTTTTGTCGTTACTGTGGCCTCCGGCTTTTGATTTACCACCGATACAGCTTTTCTGGCTGTCGACAAACGTTCACCGAATACTTTTAATACTTTGATAACAGTTAATTTAACCAGAGAAGTTTGGATTTTCGCCATGCACGTGTAACATTTTGATGCGTTGCTTCTCTTCCTTCAACGACATTTTGATAACTGAAGTGCTAATCTCAAAATCAAAATAGAGGCATGAGGCTACTTGCACACATCTTCAAAATGAGGGGTGTGCAAATTTTTTTAATGCACGATAAAAGGAAATGCGTCAAGTTTAAATCGACCAAATCGAAACACCCTTTAAAAATTCGACACGCACCCTATACTTTACAATTTTCAAATTCGCAAGTAGCAAGTTCGCGAGCGCCTTGCTTACGCAAAAGTTACGAACAAAACTTTTTAACCGCTTTTTCTCAGAATTGTGCCACTGTGCAGTGGCCATTGTGTTTATTTCGCTCTGATTTTTTTTCGGTTATGTTTTCCCTGTTTTTCAAGATGGGAGAAAGGCCAAGAAGATCCGCCAAGAAGAGCGCCAGCAAGCGTGAAGTGAGTGTGAAAACACCGACTAATTTACATAAGGCATTTTTT
>JASCZW010002415.1:0-21880 GCA_034211315.2 Aedes japonicus | reverse complement strand
TTTCAAAAAATTGACTAAATTTGTAATACACCGTGTCCAATATATTACAAAATATATATACAAAATAAAACTCTATATATTTCAAATCGATAATCCAGATTTTATTGATAACTTTACCCATTATATTGCAATATAATACAGATCAACTACAGCATATGTTTTGGAATAACACAGCCTTTAACCTGCTCGACCAGCTCCAGACGTCTTTCGGCACGCATGACTTCCATCAACATTTTGTTGTCGCGCACCGGACGCTCCAGTCGTGAATGAGCAGCCTGAAGCGTATTACATTGGCTTTGTTTGCATAACTGTACAGTATTCAGTTTTGAAAGAATTAATATTTCCATTGGTGTGAAAATGCTTTTCCAATCACTGTGGTACGACCGGATCTCTTCCGGTCATCCAAAGAGCAGGTGTCACGGTACCTTCGGATAGTTCGGTACACAAAATCCCGCTTTACTCCGAGGTTTTTCAAATTTCTGAAAATAGCATCCGGACGCTCACCTTTCAAAAACATTTTTATCACCACAGCACGAAACTCCTTCATCGCTGGTAAACGATAAACACCGAATGAAAATAATCGGACATAACCTAAAAGCGTTTGTATAAACATAGTGCAAAACTACACCAACACACACGTGAAGCATGTTGATTGGTTGCACGACACCAACGCAAGGAAATAGTGTATGAGAATATATTGGACACGGTGTAGTCACCCATACAACATTCTTTTGTGGAATGTGTCATTTTTCGATTATACTCATTTGAAGAAAGTTGGTAAAAAAAGTTTGGCCCTTTTCTAAACATAGTCTAGATCAATTATGGAAAAACTAAGTATGCAAAGTGGCGATTTATGACACAGTCTACATGTCTAGAAAGTTTCATTGAAATTTGAGAGGGTGCTGCCAACAATTATTCGAGTTGGCGTGAATTGCATCATTATTGAACTTGCCTCGGAACTTCTAAATTTAAAATAGTCATAGTTAGTTTTGGCAGTACACATGCAGTGTTTATAAAGGTGTAAATATACATAGAGAAAAAAAATCGATTTTTTTCCCGTTGCAAAACGAACTCTTTACGTCGGAAAGTTGAATTGGTCGTCCTGAAAAGAAAGGATTTTATATGGTGACCAAGTTCTAAAATTTTAAGGCTTCTCAGTCTGCTTTAGAAACAGGTAACTCCACTTCTCATCGTTAACATCGATCATATTCACGCCAATGTTGACTGTTTATCATCTTACCTCTACGAACTATCATTACACACTTTTGAGTAGCCATACTTCTGACGAATTTGTGTCTCAATTTTGGGTTGTTAAGAAATAGCGTGTGGAAATTTGCCGAAGGTGCCGATGTGTTGAGAGTCCAATTTGCTATTTTCTGTTACGTCTGGAAACCAGGCAATGCATATTGGCAAGGTTGCTGGTTTCTTATTTCTATAAGCTCAACTGTCAAAAGTGTTCCTGCGTGTGCCACACATGTGGTATGGATTGAAGATCGAAATGCCGAAGTTATGAAACTTAATCGTCTAGTGAGTAAAACATCGTGGCTGGCACACTGTTCTGAGCGACTTACTCTTGAGGTAAATTTTTTATTGAAGCAATGTGTTACCGCGATCACGTTTCGGACTAAAATAATCAGTGTCTTTGATGGAGTAGGAACGATAGTACTTTATTGACTCCGTTGATTATAACAATACAATATTCGATGTCTCCTGGTGTTTATTCGATCGTATACTGACCTGATTTAGCCTACTATTATCGGTTTTATTCTGTAAAGCTAGGATATGAGAAGGTAGAAAATTGATACACGTTCGGAAATTGCCAATAAAGATTGGCAAATCATGATCGGTATATGTGACGGCCTGATAAGAATAGTGCATAAGAGAGAGTGCACTACTGACTGATGATTCGAGCAGATGGATCTGTCCGTAAATTACGTTGGTTGTGCCTTAACACAATGTTTATTGAGAACCGTAACGACACATTAGCTGGAAGCAACCTCCCCCCCCCACCTTGTGCTGTATGACGAGCTTGAGACGTTTCTCAAAAGAATCGCACACGGCACGCACCTGGTTCATCGGCATCTCTCTTAGATCTTGGAAATGAGCTTCTTAAATTGGTCCATAGTGCTCTCTTGATGTTTGCTATGCTTTGCCAGCATGTACGACAGCACATTAATGTCCTGGGGATTAAGGTCCGGGGAGCTGGAAGGCCACAAAGTCTTATAGAGAAATCAGTCAAATTCTGTTGAAAGACGTAATGATCCTTCCCGTAGAGGAACCGACACCGCGCTCTGGAACCGCGGGATGTTTATGTAGCACGGAAGGATGCTGTTGAACGTCGGCGCCCACAGTCAATCATTTTCGACATTGTTCGGCTGTTGCAAGATGAAGAGTTTCTCATAAGAAAACAAGAACTCCTGACCTGCGTGCCGCGAAAGTATTGGTTTGGCTCTGTCCAGCCTCTTCTTTGTAGTAGCATCTGTTACCCCGTGAACCTTGTGTTTCTTCTACGGCTTGTTTCCCAACTCCTTCGTCACAGTCCAGACACATACAGGCCACATCCACGTTCATTTTCGACGAAACCGCTCCCTTACCACCTTGATGGCTGCTGGCGTCCTCGCCGAACGCGGCCGCCCTGATCTCGGGCTGTCCTTGACCGAGGCCCATCTCCCGGTACTGATGGATGGTGACATAGATGAAATTCCGCTTCAACCTTCGGAATATGTCACCGGGTCGCTCACATCTCGCAAACAACTCTACTACGACGTCGCGCCACTCCTTCATCGTGCGCGGTAAACAAACAACAAATGACAGTAAGTCGACACCGTGCGCGCCGGTTCGCCTATTAGGCTTTTTGACGTTTAATCACCTTTCCCTTTCTAGCACATGCAAAGGAATGATGGTTTGTTTTCCTCCAAAAGATTTTCCTTTTTACTTGCACTCCTTCGTTTTAAATGGCGCTGTAGTGTGCGTGCGTTCAAGGTCACTTAGCCTAATATAAGAGGCTAAAACTGACACAAATACCAATACACAGAATGCACATGGTGCGCACCTAACGATGAAAGATTGTATTCGAACTTATTGAACACCATGGATAATGAACCTTTCACATGTTTCCTAATACTGTGCGACAATGCAATAGCTGGCAATACTGCAGTCTCATTAACCCCAGTTATTTTATTTACAATTTTATTCAATCTATCTACTAATAATTGAATCCTAGAGGGTTTGAGCTGTTTAGTGGAATACTTGTAACTATAATTTAGAAGAAAAATTAGTAATCTCCATTTAATTCCAACTACCTTTGCTTATCTTCGACAGATACGCGTATTTCGTCTACAATGTGCAGACTTCTTCAGGGTCTCGTACTAATAACTCGACTAAATTATAGTTACTAATAATTGTTCACATTCATGCCAACGTAGTTGGTTAGGGACTATTCATAAACCACGTAGACTGATTTTTGAAAATCTTGGACCCCCTCCTCCCCTCTCTTGGACTTTTCTCCATTCATTTTTTGAAGTTTTGTATGAAGCGTTGAATTTGGACAGACCCCACCCTTCCTCCAGAAAAGTCTACTTGGTTTTTGAATAGCCTCTTAACGGATTTTATGAAAATATAAGCGATGATCTGAACCAGGCATTAGCAATTTAGTGACTCACAGCTTACAGCTGCTTCACCGAACGTTGCGCCTTTCCACCCAGCTATAAATCCACCACTGGCCTTTATCAACTAGCCAACGGTGGCCTAGACTGTATCAGAAATTATAAGCACACTTTAAACATATTAAAAAATTCTTGTTTTTTAAGAGTTCAATTATATCATTTGGCAAATTATATCAGCACTGGAGTTTTACATAATATTTTACTCATCTTCAATCAGAATCTTTAATTATAGCGGGACATCTTATTTTTACTCAAATATGACCCTTAAGCTTCTGCACAATTGCCCTTCCCACCGTTTTCAGCACTTTTGTCCAATCTTTTTCAAATTTTTCGATGTCATCCACTGGTTTTGCGAATTTCCTTAGCTTTGCCCAGAAAGTTTCGATCTGCCGTGCCTCCGAACAATTCGACGGATCCATGTCTTTCGACATGTAACATACATTTTGTACCACCCTAGCTATGGAAAATCCGCAACCAGACACCTAAAGAACTCAGGGTGTGGGGATGAGGGTGCCAACTGCTGGACCCACTAAAAACCCACCCGTGCCTTAAAACCTGGACCCTCCCAGGAACCACCTTTCGGTATTACTTCGGGGAGGAGGTTATTGTGCTTGCACCCACTATGTCTAGCTACTTAGGGCTTTAATAGCTAGGTTGTGCCTGCGAGCTGCCTTTGGTCGTTTCGCTATTTTTGTTGGAGATCAAGGACGATCTGGGAGGCTGCTATGCATACCGCGTCCCAGATGTTCCAGTCTAGGCACATCATCTGGACCAAATTATCCGGAGTCGTGTCGTGACCGCTTACGGCAACCATGCTGGATCTCGCGCCGTCGAAGAGAGGACATGCGAAGAACATACGAACCGTGTTCCGCGGTTTCCTCAACTTCCGCGCACTCGCTGCATGCGGAGGACTGTGCATGACCATATTTGGTATTGTCTAAAGCAGCTGTGGCCTGACAATATCTGCGTTAAGTGGAAGTTCACTTAACCGTGTCGCCTACCACCCATTAAGGGATTGGTTGATGGGTCCACCGACCTTTGGTGGAGTTATTCCATACCCTTTGCCACTAAACCATTGATGCGGCTCTGGTGGTCTTCCGAATACCTCTTGTTCCACGTTGTGCGAAGCACTCTACGTCTTCTTTCATGACAATGCCTATTGGCATAATCCCCGCTAGGCACAGACCGCGTCGCGTGATACCGTTCGGTATGCACTAACCACTCTTAGGCACATAAGTATGTGCGTACTCTCTAGCTTACTAACGTACCTCTTGTCACTCAAGGCGGTGATCCATACTGGCCCGCCATACCTAAGTATGGACAGAGTGACACTGGTCAGGAGTTTACGCTTACTCCCTTGCACCGCCGAGCTATTCGACATCATGCGGGATAATGCCGATTAGCCATAGAGGCTTTCTTGCAGGCGTAATCGATGTGACTGATAAAGGACAGCTTATCGTCGATCATGACTCCAAGATACCTCAAGAACCTCTTCGATTCGATTGTGCGGTTACCTGCACTGATCGTCGCATGTTGCTCCTATTTTCGATTATTCTCAATCTTATGGTGGGCTAGCTCCAATTGCCTGGAGCTCATCCATCTCTCCACAATTCCAATGGAGTGCGAGTCCGTTAACTCGACCTCTTCGATGGATTCACCCCATATCTCCAGGGTGATGTCGTCCGCGAACCCGACTATCTTCACCTCGTTCGGGGACTCAAGCCGTAGTACCTCATCGTACATCGTGTTCCATAACACCGGACCCAGGATCGAACCTTGTGTGACGCCTGCGGTGATTTGGACACGTTTCTGGCCTGCCTCGGTGTTGTATACCAGTACGCGATTCTGGAAGTAACATCCAAGAATATTGTACAGGCACCCAGGAACCTGAAGGCGTTGGAGCGAGTCGGCGATAGCCACCCAACTGGCGCTATTGAACGCATTTCTCACGTCAAGGGTGTCCACTGTACAGTATCGTACTCCTAGCTTCTTGCGCTGGATTGCCTCAGCGGTCTTGGTGACGCACAGGATGGCATCCACCGTCGACTTTCCTTTACAGAAAGCCAAACTGGTTATTAGACAGACCGCCTATACCCTCCGTGTATGTTGTCAGTCTGTTGAGGATATAGGTATCCCAACAAACATCGGTGTTGAATTAGAGCTTGTTCAAACAAATTTGGAGAAGCTTTTCAGCTATTCTAGTAGAAACAGCTGAATAGCTTCTCCAAATTTGCTTGAACAAGCTATTATTCAACACCGATGTTTGTTGAGATATATGCCGATGGATCTCCTGGTGGCTTCCCTATCTTTAGTAGCAACACAAGGTTCTGAATTTTGCAGGCGTCTGGGAAGACGCCTTCTTCCAGACACTTTTGCATCACCACCCTGATCATTTCGGGATCCAGCTAGATAGCCGTCTTGATGGCCAGGTTTGGAATACCATCCGGTTCCGGCGCTTTGTTCACCTTTAGCGACTTTGCTATCGCAATGAGTTCCTCATTCGCCACCGTCGTCGCCTCGTCGCCGGCCCCCGTTGTGCCGTTGTCGATGCCCACGTGGCACGGGTGTTCGGCTGAGCCGTCCACCCTTCCGTCGCTATGACAATGTTAAGGCCTGGGATACTGGAATAATTCAATTCAAAATGACCGTTAGCTATAGATTTGCTTATAATTTCTGGAACAGTCCATATGTAATGTGTAGGCCACAACCAGCTGCAAATCTAACGCTGGCTTCTAAACGCTCCTGTAAACTCCAAGACTGCCGAACGACGGAAGTACCAGTAGTAAAATGTGTTTTATGTACAGTTTTTAAAAAGTTACCTTATTTTGTTTTGACATTTTAATTGATTAACCTCAAGGGCTCTACATCTTCGTTTTAGTTATTGAATTTGTGATGTATTGAAAAGGATGAGGCCCTTCTCGAGGACTGTTGAAACACCGTGAAAACAGCTATCAGCAGCATAGCGGAGAACATCTTAGGTTACGTGGAACGAAGCCGACAAAACGAGTGTTCGACGAATGTCAGCATGTAATATAAAACATATAAAACATGTAATTGTTATTCATTTTGTCCATATATCCCTATATTTTGACCCTGTATCGAAATAAAAATTAAGCAATAAAGAACGGCCTTCAACCTTAATCAATATTAGTTTCAGCAAAATTTTCTAAAAAAAGTAAGCAATCAAATGCCCACGCAAAAATTTACTAAATATTCATTACATTAAATATAACGGGGAAAAAATGACCCTCAGGGCACCCAAGTGAAACGATTTGGATAGGGAGCATGCGACTGCTTGCAGCGTATTCCAACGCTTCTCTCTCTCTCTCTCTCTCTCTCTCTCTCTTTTGCCATCCCTCTTTTTGTCATTCGGCTACTCTGTAAACCTTGGATATTTTCCAAGAGGGCAAAGCTAATAATGACAGATTCTTTCTTGTACCGCTCTCTTTAATATATTACAGCGCTTTTCTGACTCTATTGAGTCATTCCAGTTTGAACAAGCGACACGTTCGGTCGTGTTTTTCGCTCTCTCGCAGCAAAAGTTTTTTTTTCCCCCGTTTTTCCCCTCGCCCGCTTTCTCGCGATTGCGTGTTCGGTTCGCGATCTATCGCCTGCGCTTGCTCATCTACTGGTGGTGGCAAAGCAGAAAAAAGTGTTTCAAAGTTTGGAAAAAATTCCCGCTCGACCTATTGCCGTGGCAATGGGTCGTAAAAATCGACCAACGGCGACATCCGCTCCCGAAACATTACCGCAACCGGGCAGCTCCAAGCGACTGCGCCACGATGACACCGATCCAGTGGATCGTAACGCTCGTCTCCTAGCGAGCAACCAATTCGCAGTGCTTCCAGTCCAGGAGGTGCCGAAGAAGGTGAAGGTTCCCCCGCTCTTCACCACATCAAAGGACATTGCTGCACTCAGAACCGAGCTTGCAGCTATCCAAATTCATCCGCTGTACAAGCTGTGCAGTAATGGCACCAAAATTATGTGCTCGACGGAGGCTGACTACCGTGCTGTCGGCGCTCACCTAGTCGCAAAGAAACACGAGTTCTACACTCACGATGCGCCCGGAAGCAAGCCAATGAAGGTGATTCTGCGTGGCCTTCCAGAACTCACACCGGAGTCAATTTTTACAGAGCTACAAGCGGCGGCACTAAAGCCTCAGAAGGTGTTCCCCATCAGGCGCCAACAACACGGTAACTATCGGGACCAACTCTATCTGGTGCACCTTGTGAAGGGATCCATCACGATGGCGGAACTGATAAAAACACGGGCCCTTTTTGACGTCATCGTCGAGTGGGACCGGTATCGTCCGAGACAGCGCGACGTGACGCAATGTGGCAACTGCCTTGCGTTCGGCCATGGAACTCGTAACTGCCACATGAAACCGCGATGTGGCAACTGTGCTGGAGCCTACAGCACCAACGATTGTGCCCCGATGGAAGAAGGTGCCCTACCGAAGTGCGCAAATTGTGGCGCAAACCATGAAAGCAGCAATCGGACCTGCCCAAACTCATCGATCCCATCGACTTCCTCAACGACCATCGACATCGCAGTCATCACCGAACATACCTCAAGCCTGAAGCAACATGTTCCTGCCAGATTTCCGTCCGATCAGACTCGATCGAACCAGTTCCGCCGGAGGGGTGTCGCCATCGCCCTGCGTACCAACATCGACTGCCAGATGCTTCCGAGTCTGCAGCTCCAATTCGTCGAAGCCATCGGAGTCAAGGTCGAATCCACCGTCGGCCCTATCACCATCATCGCGGCCTATTATCCCAAACAAGCGACAAACGACGGGACAGATGGGAGCTTGCGAGAACGACATCATCAGGCTCACTGAGGCACGAGAGTTGTATTATCGCCGGTGGCCTGAACGCAAAACATGAAACCTGGGAAACGCACGACGGAACAAGAACGGCTCCATCCCACGAGACCTGGAAGAGGAGCCACTACACCATCCTGGGCCCGGATGCTCCCACCCGGTTGAGCGGAATCCGGGTTCCAGCTAGGATAGACATTTTCCTCGCACAACATGGGGAACGACTGTCGGTCAGCCGATCGGCACGCCAGAGCTCAGCTCAGATCACATCCGGTGGTGGCTGAAGTCGGGTCACTGCGTCAACCGGCGTTGCGCGGCCAGGCGAGACCACCATCGCGCCAGCTGGGTCCAGTTCCGTCATCGGAGTCGAGCAACACGGTCGACGGCGATAGGCACCCCGAACTCGAACCGACGCGACGTCGATCGAGGCAAGCTGCAGTCGATCGGCAGGCGATCTCCTGCTTCCGGGAGCAGACAACATTCCGGAAGCGCAACACAGGTGAGCAACTCTTTACCTATTGATAGTCTCGCTAAAACCGATCCGTCTTCGAAGCACCCACTCGCAGAAGGTGCCTCATAGTGCACTGGTCTGCCTGCGTTAAAGCTCAGAGTGGCAATCGTCTGAACAAGATCTCATTAAGGCCAGAATGGTGGATCTCAGAAACAATAATTTTGCCAGCAAAATCCGCGCCCTCCCAGACTGTGCTAAGCTTAGATTCTGGAAATATCAACAAGTTTGAAAACCAAGCCTAGGCCCGTTCACACCGTTTATCCACTGATAACAACAGACTCTAAGGACTCGTTTGATTACCTTTCTGCTGAGAACAGCTGTTGGGATAGGTCGACGATTTCGTCAGCTTCACACAATCTTCTATATCCCAATGATTTTCCGGAGGAACTGAAATCACAGCTGACGAACTGTCGAACTATATCGAAACATCGGAAGAACATGAAGGCCCCAGGTTTCGACAAAATCCTGAATTTGGAGACTCCAGGCGCCCAGTTGAGTTCCCAGTTCATGAACATCTAGCATTAATTTGCAATCAATGCCTTAGATTTAGCTATCGCCTGCATTAACGGAAGTCAGCTAAAGTCATACCCATCCGGAAGCCGGAAGATCCTTCATGTTCCAATGAGCTATCGACTCCATCAGCCTTCTCTCGGGAGTATCAAAACCGGCAGAGAAACGAATTCACCGTCGGCTCGCTTGCATCGACCGACGACCTCAACATTCTGCTTGATGTACACAGTTAGGCTTTCGACGCGGTATCGATCGACGATACATCAACCAGACTCGAGTCACTAACATCCTCAGGCGGAATCAGGTCTGTTTCGAAGAGCATCTGCCAGTGGCCCTTCTTGACGTGGAAAGGCGTTTGACAACAACGTCTGTAGTACATGGCCTGGTCTACAAAGCGAATGGTTCAATCTTCCAGTCTTCCGGTGGAAGATTGCAAAGTTACCCATCAAACAGGTGACATCACAGTGTTTTCGCTGAAGAAGCCGATGCGCAGAGGTTTCGCTGAAACGCGTTAAAGTGACCAGGTCCACTTGCTTAACCTGTTCACCTCGGACATGTTCCCACTCCCTGAAAACGGATCACTGTCGCTGCTGCCGATGATACCGCAGCGTCGTCCGCTGCCAGTCGGTAGGGTAGCAGAGCGATCGCATCGAAACCTGCAGCGAAGTCATCGTTCTGTTGCGACCACAGACTGGAAGATCTGCATCAACGCAGTGAAGACCCAGGTCATCCTCTTCCACACCGAAATCGCCCAGACTTGTTCCGGCTGGAGGATGTTAAAATTCGGTTCAACTCAGCACAACGGGTGGAATGACCAATTTAGCCATCTACCTGAAAGACACCAGACAGCAAGCTGAACTTTCGGGGAACAGGTTGATAAGACTGTCATGAAAATGTAACGTTCGGTTGAAGTTTATGTACCCTCACACACAGAAAGTCTACATTGTCCTTGTATTAACAAGTCATGGTCTGTGTCAGATCATACTCCCGGTTATTGAGTACGGCATGCTGGATCTGGGAGAGCTGCGCGAAAACACCACCCGAAACTACAGCGGTCTGAAACAAGTTTCAGGATAACTTGAACACTTCTCCGCGATCGAGAAATACTGAGATCCACCGTCTGGCCGATATTAAAACACCCCGAAGATCAAGTTTCAGTGAGACTATCAATAGAGGCAGACACGTTGCCACCTTTCAGAATTAACAAGTCATCCGACTTGGTACCTCACCCTAGGGTATTTCAATTGTAGTCATTGTAGTTAGGTAGGTTATCAATGAGACCCAACCAATCAACCAATAATCTCGTAACGATGATATAAAATTAGAAAATTAAATTAAATTAATGTGCAAACCACAAATCAATTAGGAACAAAGATGAAGAGCCCCTCCAGCTAACCACTTAAACTGTGAAAATTAAATGTTAACATTAAAAGAAACGGCAAATAAAGACACATTTTATGTAATTAAGTAAGACTCTATTGAGAAATTTTTTACCACACATCGAAACACAGTACTGTTTGCTAGCATACTCTACAAATAATAAAATGAAAAACGTAAAGGTGATTGGAATACGAATGAAAGAGAAAATAATCACAGAGAGTCTCTCAATGTTAGATTCGCGCTAATGAAAAAAGTCCCTAGAAATGATGCAAATCGATGAAAGAGTTACTCATAGTTTTAAAATTGTTTCGCCTAAAGAAGAAAGCACCTTGGAGTATATTGAAAATAAAGGTGTAAATAGTTAACTTAAAATTTGTCCATGTTGGCCCCACAAAAGTAACTGTTTATTATATTATCTATTGATTTTGCTTCCAACGCAGTTGTAACTTGTACGTTAACAAATAAGGAATTTTTATATTATTCCACCGTTCATCACTTCCGAAATTTTCGGCATTACATTCATCACCGCACTACACACATAATATATTTTAAAATAAATAAACTTCATTTAAAGTTCCGAACCATGCTTTGAATCATTTTATCCCCAGAAGATCTTTTCAACTCGCTCGAGCTCCGTTGTCCTGGTCCGGTGCAGGTGCTTCATCGGGATTCTTCGTTTTGAAACCAGGCTGAGATATCACTGTTGAACTAGTTGCATTTACCTGTTGAACAACGAAAGTGTTTTTATTTCTTCAATTCATTATTCAAAATGAAGAACGTTTTTCTTGAACGCAACAATACCGTTTTATTTGCACTGCTTACGGGGGTATTTTCCATACTGTAACTATTGCCTCGGCAGCACAATTTAAAAACCATGATTAACGTTTTGCTCAAACTAGACAAAAATCTTTCACCGCCAAGAAATGCATCCAATTGAACAACTCGCTGCTTAATGAGTGAGTTGAATGGAGCTTAAGAAAAGATACTTCACACGCCATAGAAGGTGGCTTAGTTCAACAATGTCCCCCTTATCAGTCAGATATTGTATGTAAACTTCAATAAACCGTTCATTCACTAGGGAGTAACAAGTTTGTCACTCGCTTTCTTAAATGAATCATGGCCTCTCAAATGTGTCAAGGCAAAGGAATGTTCACGTATCAAGACCGGATTCTTTTTTTATCAACAGTTCAAACCGATAGCAAAGTGATAACAGCTTCCCCTCCCATTACAAAAATTTGTCATACCATGCAAATTACCGACGACGACGGCGATGCAGTTTTGCAATTTCACTGTCCAGCTCCGCGGAGAGAGCTTCCGGATCGTCCAACAGGTGGGCACTCAAAAATAATTCCATCAGTGTAGCCGATTTGGTAGCCACATTCCGTAGCGAGCTTCTACCGGGGAATACAATAGGAACCGCTAGATAGGGACTGATAACGATTCGAATCTCATGCGGAGAGAGATATCCTCTCAAAGTTAGCTGCTGCATCATGACCAGGTACGCCCGGGCAAACTGCCACCTCATGCCGGATGATTCATGTTGTAGCAAGTTGAGTGCATCTAGTGCAACCAAGCGCCGGGGGATTCCGTCGTTTTTGGCTGCAAGGAGGGGGAAAAGAAGCGGTTTAACGGAGGCATTGGATGAGTCGACTTATATTTATGTTTACCGCAAAGTAAATTAAGTGCCCTCGTAGGGAGGATTGAGATTTTATACGATCTTATGAATCGGTGAACAGCCATAGCGCATTCTCGAGGGGCAGATGTTTGAATTAAATAGTCGTACAGTTTGTCACTGCCGGACTCGATTTTCTTGTAGATTCGTTCCAGGTATTCTAAACTGCCGGCCGAAAGAAACAGCCCGAAGAAGGAAATGTCTGCGGGAATTGGGGGAGGTTGGTGTGAAATCCATCAGAGAGGAACTATTTTTAAGGGTGAACTACTATACTTTCCGTTAAGTAGTCAATGCATTGCAAAAGTGCTTCAGTTTGATTTTTGTTGATTGTGCGGGGTCCTAGGGTTTCCAATGTTGAATTTCTGAGAAATATAAAAAACAAGAGGTAGAAAGATTTATGTAATAAATGTTATCGATGATTGAATTTGACGGCATGTTAAATGTTTGGGAATTGTGAGACAAATGAGCTCTACGCGTATGTTGGTAATGTCTCTTGGGTTTGAACCACATGAGGACAATGTGGCATTTTGGGATATTGGTTCCGAATAATTGAAACGTTGAACGTTCGTTGGCTTTTCATGTCATCCTAACTCTCTGGTAGAATTTAAAAAAAAAACAAATTGAACAAATTGTTGAGTCAAGTCATCATACGAAATAAACATGTATTGCTCAGCAACTACTAAGCTGAATTTCATAAAATAATCACTAAATAAAGCTACTGTTGCTCCATGTTGTTCCACAATTTTAAAAATGCAACACAACTTGCTTTGAAAAATTTAATGAGTATGTGAGATGGTCCAGTGTATTCGTTGATTTATTGGAGTCCGAGTCACCATATGAGCACAGCCGTCAATTTAAAAGAAATCGCCAAATGACAATAAGCAACTAGCAAAAAGCAAATCTGTCAATTTTGTTGGCGCAATGTGGCATTTAATTGCACGTCAAAACATCGTGGTAATATCGTGTGGCGTGTGGCGAACTAGGGAGTGATATTTTGACATGCCAGCAGATGCCGCAACTTCACCACCTCAGTCGGCACCTCGACTACGTAAACTACGTGGCGTTAGTGGAGAAGCGATTACTAACGCTAGCGATTGCTAGCGATTTGAAAATTTACACAAAGTTATCTATCAATTTTGTTCTTGCTTAATCGTCTGTCTGAGATATGAGGAAACAAAAATAACAAAGAATTATCATCGAAATTTGAACCGCGGTCGACTGCGTTTTGGCTTTTTGTGGTGACCTCTCAGCCGTAAGCGCTTTCATCTGTGATTGGTGCATTTGCATGTCAACGGGTCGTTTGTTCACTTTGAAGTAGACACAGGAATTTTGGTGAACGCTCTACACTACCCTTGAACACTGATTGTAAAGGCTTGCCAGCAGGCTTGCGTAAGCGTTTGCATGATTTAGACAATTTTCCCATACGTTTTCTGTCAAACTAATGCCAACGGAACGCAAACGTATCTCTAGTGGGCTAGCTCCAAGGAGGAGTTCATTTATCACACCGGACCTGGATTTCGAGAAGTAGGCACATTTTTTGCCGATTTGCATTACAACGATTACGTGTCGATAAAGAAAGTTTACGTTCTCGACGCAAACAGATAGCCCCGGTTCGGACGACATAAAGCCAGTCCGCATCAAAGTTCAGATACAAAAAAAAAAAATTACGCATAATTCACAAAAACCATTGTTTATTTCACAATAATAGATTTTTATCTACAGAAACAGTTGAAAAGGTGTTAATCTTTCTTTCTGTAAAATTCTCGAACATTTTGTGGTACACATATTATCAGGCTCCGCACGGTATCCTCAGATACGCCCGCCGTGACGATTCTCCTTCTTCTCTTGAATCATCGGTACCATTTGCTTTCTTCTTAGTTTTCTAGAGTTTTCGCTTAGTTAGAGCAACCGCTTTTGAAGAATTTTTTTCTCGTACATATCCTTATTGATAATGCTGGTAGAACGGAAGCTGTTAAAAGTCTTCGAGTACGTATGTTTCGTCCTCCATTATGATACAAGAAAAAATTGTGTACACCTTCATAGCACGACTTTTTGCAGTAAAATTTTGCTTTTCATCACGGTTGGGCACTTTTTTCACTTTATACGCCATCGGTTTTGGAAACCCAACTTTGCGAGCCAAATTTCGAACAGAAAGATTGGGACTTCCATTCCATTTGTCGGGAGCATAGGGTATGTGTACCTTGACTCAGCCTATTATGCAAACATTGATTACATTTTTGATTATAACTCTTAAAGTTTTCAAGCTGAAGGCGAGATTCAACTAGTTCTACACTTGCTAAGATAAGTTTGATAAGACATTTGGTAGTATGTATCTCGAAAAGTTACACAACTATTTTTATGAAGTCAGAAACTTTCAAGGGATATGGATTTAATGTCGGTCTACAGGCACCAAATTGGGTCTATTCGTGGATGCAACTTCGTCCCACTCGATGGATTTATTACTAAATGCAGTCTTTGTACAGTTTTTTTTTCTTATTCTATGAAGTAAGGCATTGCCAGCTGTATTCGCTTTACTTAACACAAAATTTCACAAAACAAACTAAAGTAAAACTGCTTTGGAACACATAAGTGATGTTCATATATGATTTACTAGCCATTCAATAATGAAAACATTATAAATCACTATACAATGACTTAGTTCCTTCGGTTTGTGTTTAGATGAGCCACCTGAATATAAATAACCGCAAACACATGCATTTCCACTTGAAATTTTACCAATAACAACCTTTTTACTACGTTATTGATACAACAGGCCATAGTTGGGAACATTCAAAAAAAAATGTCCCCAACATTGGGTCTACGATTTTCTCGTAAAATAATTGTTGTTTTAGCTATAAGTACAGTTAGTTTGTAACGTGTAACTATTTTCTGAACATCCAGACTGCATTACTTGCTTTATCTATTCAATTTAGCCAAATTTAGATCACTTGAAAATCGTGTTGATTATCTGTTCAGCTTAACCAGTGAAATCATGATTCCACAAAAGTTCAAGAAATCGAAGATTACGCGGAAGTGAAAAACTATAAGTTGATTATTATTGTCTGAATTGCTTCGGACTACATCGGTCATCTTAATAGCAACATGATTTTGTTGATTATTGCTAAATTAATGACACATTTGGTACATAGGCCGAATGAAGGAGCTAGGCTAACATTACATCCCCTTACCCTACTTTTCGATTTGTTCCCTTTCCAACCTTCCGATCCACAGTCAAGCGCTGGTCAAATGATTTCCAAACACAAAAACCCGGGACTTTAGTTTTAGTTTTATGGCAAGATCGCGTACCGATAAAATAATTCAAAATCCGCACTGAAAGATAAGTGTCCGAAATTTAACGTGGACAGGCTTTACAAAGTGCCGTTGGATTTATAAGATCCATTTCCATTATATTACATTTATTTTTGGATTGCACCGGGTAAGGTTGATCGATCAAGTGCACAGAAAAAAAAGCGTTCACGAAAATGAAAACGGACCATGAACTAGTTCACGTTTTCATGATTTTTACCCAAAAACGTGAACTAGTTCCCGATTGCGTGATTCAGTTCACGGTGTATTTTTGCTTGTTCTCGATTTCATGACTGCAGTTCACGGATCCGGGCACGGATTTTTTTTTCCGTGTGGGAAGTTGTCCTACAGACTCTCGTCATACTACGAGGCTGTTGAAGTGCAGCCATTGTGAATTGTGGTGACTTCCGTATACACCAGAGGATACCTTGGCCTTGGGCTGACCAGTAACAGAGCTGACTGTTATGTTTAGGACGAGAAAGTGAACTAAAGGTTGTCCACAGTGAAATTGCATCACTTTAAACTCGTCCTCAAAAACAAGTTGCTCAACGGATGTCAGGAAATGTTCAGGGAATAAAATACAATGTATAATCTTGGTTTAGGTATTTTTATTTCACTGTATTTCCTTACCAAATCCAAAAGCCCGAACTTTCTTCTTAATACCACGCATAAGATTTTGTACAACGCTTGAACCGACATTTTTTACCGCTTTCAACCATGACTTCAACATTTCCTGTTCTTTAGTGACAACTTTAGGATTCTTTAGTGACAAATTGCCCGCAACTCTGGAGAGTTTGGGGGATTAAGATCATTCGGCACGAAATTGACACCATTCGTCTTGTAGCACCCCAGAATATCCTTGGAGTAGTGACAAGAGGCTAGGTTTGGCCAAAAAATGTAGGAACATGTGTGTTTTGAGAAACGGAAGCAGTCGTTTTTTCAGGCATTGACTCATGTAAACTTGACCATTTACAGTTGAAGTTGTCACGAAAGGCTTGCTCCGTTCACCACATGAACAAATCCCTTGCCAAATCATGGATTTCTTGGGGGACTTTCAGACTTGCTGTTCCTGACAGACTTGTCTTTCGCAGTCACATACTGGTTGCCGAGAATTTGTTTAAAGTCCTATTCTGTTTTTCATTGCGGTTTGGAGCTTTCTGAACTTTGAATTAACGAAGCCCGGCTCGTTTCTTGGCCTGCTGCACAAAACTTTTGGTCAAGTGCAGCTTTTTCGCGACATCCCGAACGGAACAGTTGAGTTTGAGTTTAAGGGCAGCATCCACTCGATTGTGATTCTTCACACAGTACGGAACACTTTTTCTACCACTCACCTCTTCCGATCGACAGTTAAACGTAAATTTTCGTTGAAATCAACCCAAAGGGCGAAATCTTTCAGCTTATTGAAAGTGATGCAATTTAACTGTGGACACCCTTTACAAGAAATGAAGCATCATGTGCCGTTGTTGAACAAAATGAGGTTTTAGAAGGCGAGTTTGGCTGTTTCAAGCACATCAAGGTGCATCTATCGCTAAACGATTCCAAAATTTTATAAGCGTAGAGAAATTCCATTCGTGTTCAAGGAGAAGTTGAAGGACCTGGACTGGCTCTCAGCTTCACATCAGAAGCCGAATGGGGAACGCCGTTAGTACTAATTTCAAGAAGTATTTGTCGATCTGGCTGAGCACAGACTGTCACGTCACCGTCAACTGGATAATTGGCAACCTTTCGCTGTGATCAGTAATATTGGTTGCCGTATCAATCAGGAAGACTTACTCAAGGATCCTGATAAAGTGAAAGTGATCATGAAGTTTAGGCCATTCAAATTTAAGGACGTCAAGGAAGTTCATTTGTGGACCTACGCATTTATTAAACCATGAACCATGAACCATTCGTAGTTGTCTCACTGTTTGAAGCCATTAGGGAATGTCCATTAACTGCGTCACGCAAACAGTGTCTTTTTATAACCCCCCCCCCCCCTCCTTGTCACGTTTTTTGTATGGACCATCAAATTTTTTTGTATGGATCGTCACGTTTTACCAAACACCCCCTCCCCCCCTACCACGTGACATAATTAATGGACCTTCCCTTATACGAGCTACTGAAAGGTAAGCTGAAAGGTTTCCGACCAGAAGCTCCTAATCAAACTCTACTGTAACGCTGCAAATGAAGGAATCCGAGCAACAATTTTCCATGAATTCCCAAAACATAAGTGAGCGGTCAATTTCATTTACTTAAGTTCAGAAGCTATTTACATGGCCGATTTTTCGTTCTAATAGCTCACCACAAGAATGATCTGTTCAGCTCCAAAGGTGTTTTTTAGACGATGACTTGCCGTTGCTGTGTAGCAACTATGGGTGATTTTCCTATTGGAAATTGACTACGAGATCCAACTCGACCAGAATGTCCTATTTTGATCCCGGTACCCTATTGGCAGAGATTATTGATTTCGGTACCCTATTGGCAGGGTGAATATTGAAGAGGGTGAGGACGAAGCCATAAGTTTCCTGAATTTCGTTGAGTCAGAATTTCCTTCGCGTGAGTAAAGCGATCAGATAGATATGACCGCCGTAACTAGTTACTTGGCCGTCTTCCTGGAAACGTGAAACCTGGAAGCTTCCTAGTTAGCTGCTGTGAGGCTACCACATTGTAATTCCTGCTAATCTAAGAAAATATTTGTTGGATGTGGTTCGGCAGCCCTAAGTTTGCACCTTGAAAATGGAAAAGTGATCCATAAAACATTGAAATTCGTTCGATTAAAAACGTATTTATGACCCATAAGGCTTTGATCAAAATCAATACAAAAATGAAAATGATCCACAAAATACAGCAATGTGATCCATACTTTACATAAATTCTAGCAATCAAATGTCAAACTGTTCCAAACATGTATCTAGGGTATGATCGATAAATTGTACGGCATACTCATAAACATATTGTTAATGTTCCATAAAGGGTTCAATATCATTCCTGAAATTTGTAAAATTGATCTTTTGAATTTAAAATTTTGTGAACTAAAATATATGCACATGATCAATAAATCATTGAAAATATTCCATAAGTTATGCGCCAATGATCCATAACAGTTTTAAAAATGAACCGCAAACTTCTAAATATGGTCCATAGCTAATTAATTTTGAGCATTCAAAATAATATGTATGATCCATAAATTATGTCGGAATTATTTCAATTTTGTGTTTCAATCGATCCTTAGCTGCGCTACTACTCAGATCTAAAAACATATCCATTACTTTAGCTATGCGGCTTAAATATTGCAGTAAGAGAAGGATCGCTTCGGAGAAGATTTTCAATTTTTCAGAAAGCTGGTTTACTTTTGCGATCTTACACCAGTTGTTTCACGGCCGTAACTGCAACACATGTTTCCCAAGAAATTGGGTGAAGTGAACAAACTGTTATTTGAGATTTATTTCTTTATAAAATTATGCGGGGCAAACACTTGAATTAGGCGTTTACTTGAAAACGATCGGAAACACCGACCGCTTTCTACTGCCTCAGTTCTTCAATACACAACTGCTCAGCAGGCAACATTGGTATTTCTAGCACTTGGAGTAGAGCACAACAAATCGTGGCTTCTATGTCACATTGTACTATATAGTGTGTCTGACTGAGTATCATCACAGGGAACAAAACGTTCATCTCCGGTCAGATACTCGTGTAAAACTTTAAACCGACATTTCAAATGTATGTCGTTATGCTCCTGGTAGGCGGCGCTGCAGTTAGGCGAAAACTTTCATATAAATGTTTATCAACAAAATGCACATAACCTAACATGTTTTGTTAGTTTTCTCTCTGCACTTGCTTCTTCTACCGGCAGCCCATATTAACTTTTGCACACGTTTTTCAAGAAAAAGCATATGGACATCACTGTCCGTTCTCTGTGGTATCATATCAAAAGATGATCAATCTCTTAGGAATTGTTCAAAAACATTTTTACTAGACGTTTTTCTATAAACCAATGTTTGACAAAGCTGTATTTGAAAAAAAAAAATATATATAAGAATGCAGCTCCATAGTACTCAAAATTTCGTTAAACATAATTCTAATTAGTGTTAGTTACTTATCAAATGTGCTCAAGTTTCAAGATGTTTTTCAGGACACGACTTTAAATCGTTCCAGCATAGGGTAGAGAATTTTCATCAGTCGGACGGAAAAATTAGAAAAAATAGTAACCAAAACCAAAACTGCAGGCATAATTTATGGATCATACCCATATGTTTAAGTGTACAAAGTTGATTTGCTATGGATAATTTCTTTAAGTATACAGTTCATTATACATTGTTCTATGGATCATTGACAATTTATTTATGGAAGATTTTCAGTAATTTATGAATCATGTGCATGTATTTTATTGCACAAAGGTTACATTCTGAGGATCAATTTGGCAAGTTTAAAGAACGCCATTAAGCCATTTTTGGATCATTTGTAACATGTTTATGGGTAAACCGAACAATTTTATCGATAATTCCCTAGATATGTAACGATATATTTTTGATATTGTATGGATCATATCCATTTTATTACGGAAATCAACCAGAGTTTTATGCGTTATTAATGCGTTTTTTATGGAACAATATTAATGTATTTATGTATCGTTTATTAGTTATTATATACAAAAGTATGTATGCCATGGGGCTCGTTTTGTTGGAATCGTGAAAAACTTTTTTTAGCCTTTCCCGGACAAAGAAATCTAGGAAATTGGTAACAAGTCTGAGTTTTGAGCCCAGCAAAGAAGCGACGCGAATTTAAGCTGGCGTTTAATCAAGGCACTCTGTGATAATGCACATGTGAATAATTTCTCGTTTCGAGGTGAATATTTTCGAATGCTGCTGGTCAATTTTAGTAAGTGGGTTGAGCGTTTTCCCGTATGTACTTGACAATAATTTAAAAACGATCCAGAAGCCATTCTCTTTGGAGACATAATAGATTACTAATTATGTTTTTATTACGTAAAGTACGATAATTGAATTATTATGTTTTTGAAATTGGAAATATCTTCCCATCATCATTGGATCGTAGTAGTGGACAGCAATTTCTGCTAGAACCAAAGATGTGAAGAGAAAGTATCGATAGGTCCGATAACGTTCGGCAGGCTGTGAAATTGAACAGAAGTAGCTTGAAATTGAGTGTAGCGCCCTACGAAACATTTTTGGAAATTATAATTGGTTATGTGTGGTTATCTAACCAATCAGGCTAAGGCCGGCGTGGCCTTTGCTGAAAACAGAAGTTGTCTCCATTCTATTTGTTCTATGGCTTAGCTTCGCCAGCCTCGCAGCCTACGAAGGGGTCTGATTTGTCTGGATATCGGTTTATATGCATGCAAAAGTTTCAAGGTAGCAAATTGGTTGGTTGGTCACTAATCTGAATATGAAACTTTTGCATGCACCGAATTAAATTTTTTTGTTAACGCCTACTTTAATGTGCAACACCAAACTGCATGTATGTGTGAACCTTGAACTGCCATAGAACAAATCCCAATTTTCATTAGTTGCGTAAGTATTCATACTTTAAAAATTGAAATTCAGTCTACATGAAATGGCAAATTGCAAGAAATAACAATATATTAGACAATGTTTGAAATGTCACACACTCCCATAATATCATGTAAATTTAGGTGCCCTTAGACTAACACATGCAAGCGTCCATTAGAGCATAAGGATAAGTTGAAAGATACGGGAAAATAAATGCAAACAAACACACCTTTTTTTTAAATTGCGCATGTTTCGGTTTCATAATTTTATATGAAATCTTCGTTTGCGTTCTCTGATTTTTTGTCAAAGATAAATTACCTCTCCTGTAAAATTAAAAACTTATAAGTGTATCGGGCACTTCACCCCATTTATAATATAAACTTGTATGTTATGTGTTAAAGATATTGAGCAGAAATTTAAACTAAATATGTTTTCGAGCTGTGTGAGGTAGATTTAAAACACAAACGAATGAATTGACATTCGTCAAATCATAGACAATACAGCTTGAAACTGGAACAAAAACAGAATTCG
>JASCZW010002414.1:0-42644 GCA_034211315.2 Aedes japonicus | reverse complement strand
AATACTCAACAGTTGAACGTTCGATAATCCATTTTAACAGATTTCGGTAAAATTTTACAAAATTACAGATACCTGTACAATTCCACCGAAATCCGTTAAATCAGATTACCGCGAGCTCAAGCGGTTGGAAAATTTTACGGATAACATTTTACGGATTTCTTTAAAAAATCTAAGTGTGTAGAGCTTTGATTGTTCAATCATGAACTACTTATGGCTTGCAGATATAATTGCGTCTCACTGATGTCTCTACCAATATATACGAAAGTTTTCTGGAAAATTATGCCAAAGCTTATCGGTTTCGGTAGCACAATTAGGATTCTTGCTTCGTGCCCCTTTCGGATATTTAGTGGGATTTTGGTCCGGATGTCGATATAAGTCCATGCTGTCCATGCAGTTTTTGCTACTTCTAATGAACGGTTTTGAGCATTCTAAGCTCATGCAATTGAAATCGATATCTAAATAGGACTGGTTTTTGACTTGTTATTGCATACCATAAGTTCGCAGGATCTCGTCACACAGGAAAAAATACGAATTTCAACAAACAACTAAAATTTACCATCAATGAATGCCAAATCTAGCGTTCCATATCTATGCAGTAGATTATTCAGAAAATTACATGTTTATTTAGATTTTATTGCAAGCTCAGTTGATCTAGGCGCAGCTACAAAGCAACATCACCCAACAAAGGTTTTGAGCTGATTAAAAGCTGAATTTCAGCTGTATAAGCTCTTGTTCTACATTGACAATGGGTTCGATTCCCTGGTCTGGTTTAGGATTTCAATTCTTGTTTTCCATTCAAGTGACAGTATTCTACAATCAATATTATTTAACTAAGCCAGAAATTCACTTTATTCTCCTGTCAATAATCGAACTTTGAACACAGCACAGGTTGCAATACAAACGTTACCAATCGTTTTATGCTTGTCGAATATTCAAATTGTGAATCTGAACCTAACGAACTCAACGGAAACAAGTTCAACATTCGATTGGTTGCGTATTTTCACGCTGAACAGAGGTTCGGAAATTTGAACTTGTCACTTCGTGACGTCGTGCCGCGTGAATCTGGCTCTGTTAAAAAGAGATCTGATGTTGTTATAACACCAAAGCCAAGGATCATGTCAATTTAAGGCTTGCAAATCCCAGTATTCAGTCAAGCGGCTGTTTTTAATCAATGCCTTACGAACCTAGATTTGATGTTACGTTAGGGCCTGTTGTAAATGTTGCATACGAAACGAAACTTTGAGTTCCTCAGTATTCATTATTTTGGGTTTCAAATAAGGATTTAACAACACATCAAACGGAACACACAATTGAGTCATGTTTATCTTTGAGTCTCAAAGTATTTACGTGCAACAATGATTACATCACGATGAAACGTCTTTCCATCCACCACGTTTCGTCATTCAAATAGAAAACCAAACCCCGACTCATCCAAGTCGGCGAACAACCATTGCATTGAAGCCGGAAAGTGCCCATCACAATCGCATCGTTCAGCAAACGTCAAAATCTTCTCCGTTGACCCCTGTTGACAGCCCTCAGTCAGCCGAGTCCAAAACACAAATGGAGACAAACAAAAATTCCGCCGGGGAGTTCGTTTTTTTTCTCTCTCTCTCTCGCATGGTTACGAAATGAAGACATATCGCTGTGATGGTGCTTGAAAATTTACCTTATCACGCAATGACCGCCACGGGCCCGAATGGAATGAGTGTTTTTTGTTTAAGTTATATTTTCGCCTTCGTGCCGGACCTTGGCTAACCTTGGATTTTGCTAATTAAGCAGGCAGCTCGGCGGTGGGCGAGTTTGTATGATTCAACGCATCGTTGTCGTTTGCGTCGTGTCGGCGCAAGTCACGCGCTTCTCCGTACGTACCCGTCAAGGTCGCACTTTCCCTGCGGACATCATTTGTTTACGCGCTTTCGCTTTCCACTAGTCGTAACATCCTCGCTGATTCCGATTTCGTTTGCTTTGTTTGTATTTACAGATGTCACACCTGTACTCGATGTTTGCCAAACAGGTATCCAGCTATTGCAAGGGTTCACAGGACATGCCGACCAACATGTGCAAGCGGAACCTGCTGATGTACGGCATCAACAAGCTGCAGGACATGAACGAGTCGCACCTGGATTCGATGGACCCGTACCAACGCGGTGCGCACGATATAAGTGAGTATTATTGAGATGTGATTTTTTATTAATTTGCTAATTGACGTCTTAATTCTGATGGCCGCATCCGGATGAGAGCGTTTCCGAGTCAATGTCAATACGGCGTCCTCAATTGAGGAAGTGTTCGACAGGTTGTTTTTGAATGATTGGGGAAGTGACCCAGTCGTACGAGAATATATTCATTAGAGCTTCGGTTCCATTGAAATCCCCGTTGAATTGCTGCACGATCGAGTCATGACAAATGTTTGTGCTTTCATTGTACGAGTACTCGGAGGTACACACAGACACTGTACGATTGGTTGATCGATTGTGCGTGAATAGAATTGAGTTGCCGTGCAGGAGAAGCTATAATTCAATATTCTATTCGTGGGGGCATCATCGTGCATTGCCGATGGTTGTAAGGGGCTATTTTTAAAACCAAACGACCTTTACCGATCGAAGCGTGCTTAACCCCTGTCTTTCTCCGGCTGGATGAAACAGGCTCGGATGCATCCGACACGGTTGCCGGATTCCATTTCTTCTTGCTGTCACTTCAACCATTAATCCACGCCAAATCTGGCAACCCTGCCGGCGCACGGAGAGAACTTCTCGAGCTTGCCTCTTACGAGCATCATCCCGCGCAGCTTCAGCAGCACACTTTAATTTATGATAATAAGCGTGAAGCGAGCGGCTTCGTTCGCCTTTTGCGGCGTGATCTTTCGAATGGGTGAAGAGGATCGACCCAATCGATTCTTCGCGCCCGGGTCACTGCTAGGTGATCTTCTCTCGCCCGCTCATCGTAATCCTATCCGCCTCAATTTCACTCAATCGTGCTCGCCGGCATGCATCGTACAGAGGTCATCTCCATGATCTCTTCGTTCAAAGATGTTCTCGAACCAGGAAGTCTCTCTGTGAGTGAAAAGTTCAGGAAATTACCTCGAACTTTTCTACTTGCGAATGATCGCGTGAATAATTACAACCAACGCAAAAAAAAACAACAACAACAAACAAACAAGGACTAACGTGTTTCTCTCTCTCTCTGTTATTTTTCAGTTTGGGATGCCATGATGGACGGCCATACCAAGAACGGCAAAAAGAAGATCCCCCCAACGACCGTGGCTCCGGTTCAGATCGCCAGCGGTCAGTACGAGCCCAACCCGTTGTTTGACGATCCCAGCCCACAGCAGCAAACCGTCAATCGCAAGCAGGATTCCGGCGCCGACAAGTACGGAATGGACTATGACTATAGCAATGCCGCCACGGCTCAGGATCTGCAGTACGCAAACCCCCAAAGCTATCAACCTCCGACCGGCTCGGCTGCCAACTACGACCTGTACCGTCGGTTCCAGGGAGCTGCATCGTCCCACATTGACCATCTGGCTCCATACGAACAGAACAACAACTATCTGACCGGACCGATGGTCGTTCGTTTGCGACCGGATGGAACTGCCGTCGAAGAGCCCCAGCAGAAGGTTCTTCCGAAAGACGACGACATCAAAGAGATGACCATCGGCAAGGACAAGATGCCGACCTTCCAGCAAATCTACGACAGCCTTAAACAGCACGAAGAAGTTCACGATCACCATACGGCTGCTTCGGCGACGGTTGGTACTGCCTCTCCACCGCCGTCTGCCACTAGCTTTGTCCAGTCCTACCGGACCGATTACAGGCTGTAGAACCTGGACTCCAGCAGTAGCCACATCAGCAAAAACCCCATGATTGTGATTTTAATTTAGTGTACTATCTACATCTACCTTACTGTTAAACTGCTACCTACTAATAACCGAGGAACTACACAGGACTCATGGTCATTCCGGCGTCGCAACTAGGAAGACACTTGTAGCTGTCGAAGTCATGCGCGACATGCCAGATGCAATATTTTAGCGGTTAAGAGTTGAGAGCAAAGATCGGAGACCCAGGTGGGAAGCGCGGCGGAACGGAAGCTTGAGGGCTGTGCCAAAGCTCGCCCTGGCCCGACTGGAGGGACACCAGGTAGGATCTCTCGCAGCCCAAGCTTGCCGGGAAGCCTTCGCCCTCGGGGTACCGCTGTCTACCCAAAATCCGAGAACGTAAAACGAACATATTCATTAAATCCTAATATATTTATAATTCATCTCGTCACTCATTTTCATTATATTAGTTTTGTTTTCTGTGCGCCATGAAACACAAACCGGACTGGACTCGTTTTGGCCTTTACTAGTAGAGAAGCTGACTTGGAACACCCACGGACTGCATGAGTCCCCGGTCCAAGTTGGGGACACATACAGTGCCGTGCGCTAGTGATTCCGATGCTTCTCTAAACCAAAAACAAAATTCCAAAAAAAAGAAAAAAAACTTCGAAGCAACCTTCGAAATGTGATGAATAAGAAAACACTAGAATACAATGAAAATACTGAATCTATTATGCATTAAATTATTTGTTCTTCAGCTTTTTCTCAAAATCCCCTTCCCGTGTATTTATGAACGTAATCTTAGAGAAAGAGACGGAAGTATCAAGACACTACTAATGTTAATCGGAGCAGCGAAGAACAAGGTTAAGAAAAATTTTGTATCAAATTTTAGCGGCCAATGGAAGTGAAGCGTGATGTTAGGTCGAGAAGAATTCACCAATACAAAAAAAAAAAACAACACACAAGCATAGAAGAAACGAAAAGCAAATGTTCACAGTTTTAAAGACAAGGCAATCGAAACAATACGCGAAGAAATTTGGTACGAAATCCAGAGGTATTCCAAATTGTTTGGAGAGTTAAAGAATTTAGATTAGGATTAGTTGCGATTAGACTGTAAGACGGTTAGGTTATGAGAGCGGGATTGGTTTCTCGTACGTTTTGTGCAGTTCGCACGTGCTTGCGCCTTCTGTTGGGATACTTCGAATCTCGAGTTAAAGGATGTGTGTGATTTTGTAAACAAACGTCAATTACGCAACGCGAGACGACTTGAAAAAAATGTCGTTTGAATCTTTGTTTACAAAAACAGACACGTCCTTTCAAAAGAAGTGGAGGAGACAAAATGATGGAACAATTAAACGAGAAATGGAGCGTTAATTTGAAACAATCTTGGTTTTTATCCTAGAGGAAATAAAGCTCCTAGTTTGTAAGGATTCATGAACAAAGCAAGCTACGGCTGAAATCAGCTGAAACGAAGTAAGAACCAAGCAAATGTGATTTAATGGATATACTTTCTTAGACGTGTAAGTTGATATATTTTGCAGATATTTTTTTGTGAAGAACGATCTGTTGAAATGTCAAAATGATGTAAAATAAATAATATATTTGAAAAATTATCCTCGAGCTTAGTCATAATTTGAATTCAATATCACCGTCTCCCTATTATTTTTAGAATATCACTCATTCACTCATGTCATGTACACCCCAGGGGAACGAGGAACGAGTCATGATTTTGTCGACTTTATTTGTTTTCCTCCTGTGGCAAAAATCCTACAGTATTTTCATAATATCTCGCTTTTAAAGACATTTTTGTGCTTGCCAAGCCTTTCTTGTTAGTTATTTTATACTATACACTGAAAATTTATTTTCGTAAAGTAGCCTTCACGCGTTTCGTAAACATGGATTTTGTACATAGAACAAATGTTTCGTATATTGTATGAAACATTCATAATGCTTTTTATCTGGTGAAATGCTATCATTACACCTTTTTGTAAAATGCACAAAATAAGCTTCGTTATGACCAGCTAAACGCTGTTTCTCTTTTATACCGTACTCATGCATGATAGTGTTTCGGCTGGTATTAGCAGGAATAATTTATCTATCCCAAAATAAAAATGAAAGCGCTGCTGAGAGCTATAACTTCATGCTCATTAATCAAACTTGTTCTCACGAGTCAGCGTGGCCTAGTGAGATCAGCCACGGGTTCAGAATCAGAACTTTCCAAATATTCAGGTTCGAACCCCATGTCAGAAACATTAAAAAACGCCGGGCAACCACACGTGATTGCGCTTTTTTTTTGTCAATTACATTTTGAGTCGATAAAGTAGATCTGTCAGTCCTTCATGCAACCAGAGAGGCGTTTCTTTTTAATTTGTGACCAAATATTCGTGGCTCTTTGTATTGTTTTTGTACAATGTACGAATGTTCTTTCTGTTTCAACAAATGTTTCGTGCTTTCGACAGTTGCGCGTGTGCCATTAATTACGAATGTATCTTCATAGAAAGAACAAATCAGTTTCGTTGCAGAAAACAACGAATGAATTTATGAGTATTACCTGCTATTTTGTAATATAAACTAAAATTAACTTTCAGTGTAGGGCTAATGCTATAAAAATAATTGCTAAATATGTAAATTGTTCATATGAACCATATATGTTTTGATAACAGATTTTCGACAAATATCGCAACAATTTTGTCATATTGATCGAATGCCATAAGCATTAAAGACTGTCCCAGAAAGTATGGAGGCTTCCATTTTTCAGTAAAAGTACTACACACGTGTTGGACATTCATTTATTATCAGATATACTGCTAAAATTTGACAACGGCTTACGTGGGCACAAGAGCACATTTCATGAACAATTGATGACTGGAAGAAGATCATATGGTTAGATGGTACTGAAATAATGCTATCACAATAAAATGTTGGAAGACCGGTGAAAGCTTGAATACGGGAGTATTTAAAGCCGACAATCAAACATGGTGGCGGTAAATTCTAGCAACATCATTAATTGTAAAATAATTCAGCCAGATTTTTCAATGTTCATGCTGAAAGGGTAATGATTTAGTGCTCTATCGCATCGTCTGGTGTTGGAGAGCTTGAATTCATTGACAGAAAAATGGTAAAGGTAGTTTATCTGGATATATTGTAGCGAAAACTTCCGTCCGAAAACTGGAAATGGGCCATAGATACAAATTCCAGCAAGATGGGGATCCAAAGCAAACGTCAAAACTGGTATCGCAATGGTTCAACGAACGAAGAATCCACGTTTTAAAGTGACCAGCACAGTCACCTGACCTTTTAGCGTTAGCATTAACATTAGCATTGACGTTTGCACTCCTCGTGGATGAAGCTACGATGAGGAATAATTCGTTGGAGATTTTGGATGTCAGCATGAACGTATACAGTTACTGATACGTTTCTTCACGCAATAATCACAACGAAGACACTCTTCGATCGTTCACCTGGCCACGTCCATGCAACCGTTGTCGATAGAGAGGATTTGGTATCCACCTGGAGACTACATGGGGAATCCACATTTCAGTAGAAAAATGGAATGTCCGTTTTGATGTACAGAACAAAAAATTATTTCAAAATGGTCGTTGGGAGCATCTAATCTAAGAAAGTTGAGTGATGCTCCATTTCTCTTCAAATGGTTGGGACCTAAGCATTAACTATGGCCTTAGCCGAATATGGCTTATGGATACAGCGCCATTACTCCCTCTGAAAGAGAAAAATGTTTAAGTATATAAGTATGGGCGGTGAAATATAACTTGTCGGAGGATTTGCGCTCCTAATGGCGGCATCACTAAATAAAAACTTGGCACCACGAAGAAACCACATCTAGCAAACACGGCAGCGGTGAAGTTGACTATTTTGAACCGAATGCACAGAGCATCAGGAAACAGATGTTGTTATTGTTTATTAGAGAGGCATGGACCCATTGGCCACTCGCCTATTAAAAATGTGCTATAAAGTAACCTATTAACATCATATTTGTTTCTCTAATCCTATTTTTTAATATATGCCAGCACGTTTACTTCTCTCTCTTTTCCTAGTCCAAGAATTTAACCTACCGTGCCTTCCATTCCTAATTGATGGGGCGTTGGTTACCTGGTATTTTTGGGTCTTTACCTGATTTCGGCAATCTTGTTACTGTCCCTTCTTTCTATTCCTGCGGTATTTCTCCAGTTTCCCAGATCTGGTGAATAAGATCTAGGAATTTTGTTTTAGTCCTGTACGGCAGGTGCTGCAACACAGTGTACCCCAGCTGGTCCGGTCCCAGCGATTGACTTTTTCCTTGGTCGATTGTCCAAATAAGTTCGTCCATTGATATACCTGCATTGAATCCGTCGTCTGTAAAGCAATGCCGGCTATGAAAGGTTTGTAGATATTTTTTGAAAGATTGGGGATAGCGTTGGCAATGTCTAATGGGTCTTTTAACAACACGTCCTCCTTATACAAAGTTGGTGTGGGTATCGATGATTTACCACTCAATCGGTGGACGTTCCACCAAAGACAGCTAAATGGGGTTTGAGGGTTGATAGACTTAACAAAGTCCTCTCAGGACGTTCGTTTTGCTTCGTTGACTGCTCCTCTGGAGTCTTTTCGTGCCTTTTGGAAATCTTTTAAAGCTTTTTCCTTTCCTGGGTGGTTGTTTGGGAGCTTACGTAACTTCCTCAACTTCTTTCTGCGAGACTTAACTGCCTCCTTAACTTCTGGTTCACACCATGGAGTGGATTTCTTCCCTACCGTGGCGCTGGTCCGAAGAATGTGTTTTTCGGCACTTGATTTAACAATTCGTGTAAAGTAACTAATGGTGGTTATCTGATCCATCCGTTCTTCAATGTGCTTCTCGAATTCTCTGTCTACAATGAATGACAGAGATTCTTCTTCATGCATGTCTCGTACTCAATTCAGACTCTCGACTCGACAACAACACTGCGTACAGATCCAAACGAATGGGACCTGTGATTAGCAAACCACTCTCCATATATAGATTGGACTCGGAAAAAATGCGACACTTGGTTTTGGGTGTTACTTTTTATCGCGTGTTTTTACCCACGAAATGAAATTTTGAGTAATATTAGTTTATGAGTGAGTGTTATGTTATGTGTGCAAAATTTTATCGCGATCTGTCAAGTAGTTTTCAAGATGCATTCGAAACAAGAAGAGCTACGCCAGCAAATCTTGGGCGCGGTGATCGATAATCCTGGTCAGTCGCATCGGCAAAAAGCTTGGAATCCACCATTCCACCATGTCCCGCGTTGTGAAGATGTTCCAGGAGACGAAGACCATCGAGCGGCGCGCTGGAAGCGGCCGAAAACCGAAAACGGAATACCCAGAGAAGACGCGGAAGATAAGGCAGTACTTTAAGCCTAACCCGAACCGTTCCACCCGAGACGTGACCAAAAAGGTCAATTCGTCGAAGTGATTCGTCCAGCAGACCATGAAGAGGGCTAGGCTACGTGTTTTTAAGGTCAGAAAGGCGAGTTATTAGTACGAGACACTGCAGAAGTCTGCACATTGTAGACGAAATACGCGTATCCGTCGAAGATAAGCAAAGGTAGTTGGAATTAAATGGAGATTACTAATTTTTCTTCTAATTTATAGTCAGAAAGGCGCCAAACCGGACTGTCAAGCAAAACACGGTGGCCAAGTTGCGTGCGCGGAGGCTGTACCGTGAGTGGCTGGTCAAGCCAGGCTGTCTCGTCATGGACGACGAGACATATACATATCAAGGCGGACACCAAACAAATGCCCGGCCACGAGTTTTTTGTCTGTACGTCCCGCATGGAGGTTCCGGAAAAAGTTCCGGTAGAGAAAGGTGGACAAATTCGTGAAGAAGTACCTGTTGTGGCAGGCGATCTGCGAGTGCGGACGGTACAGCAAACCGTTCGTTACAACCGGCACCATAAACTGAATCTATAGAAGTGATATAACCGAGTCTTAACACTGAACCCCATTGCCGTTTTCCACCAGAGACCGCCGAACGCTTAGTTCAGCCGAGACGTCTGCTATCACCGTACATCTGTCACAGTTAAATCGTCGGCCATCCAAGTCGTCCAAGCCGGAAAACTGGCAAGGCCATGGATAGGCCTGGACTCATCCGCATCATAGAGAGGAAGCGCGATACGCTTCCTGAATTGATCGTAGTTTATGAGCCGCTGAATACTATCATCGACTTTACGTAGATCCGTAGTAATATCAGTAAAGACCACAAACAAAGCTTGCTTAAGCTTCGTAGGTCCATTAAGACTGTTTGGCGCGAAAGAGACAACCTGCAAGCCAATTTTCTAGCCGATCAAGGTGACACTGAAATGGCCAGGCTAGTGGCAAAAGAAAAGGTCAGATATTCCGGCTGCAAGTACACGCAGATGTGCGAGGCAATCGCCCAGGGATGTTGCACCTGGAGACACCAAAAAAGCAAGTGGTCTCAGGTGGCCCCATGGGCTAAAGACATATATCAACGTGGTTTCGGGATCGGAGGGTCCAGCCTCACGTAGAAGAGCGACGACCCTTCAAGAAGCAGGGAAAATCCCTGGACCGAAAAATGGGTGATGAACCCAAAAATGAAAAACTGAACCGAAATTGGCACGGAAGTGGAGCCGCGGTCAGGCCCTCATCTTGAAGACCGGAGAGTCTAAGTACTCCGAGGTCCTCAAAGTGATGCGCAGTGACGCAAAGTGATCTCGGCGCCGATGTGCGGAGGTCCGTTTGCCCACTGTTTTGCACCAACCGCCGAAGGCATGTTTCAAGTGCCATGTGAGCGGAGCATATATCGTGGGAGTGCAAGGGCCCGGACAAAATTGACTTATGCAGAAAGGTCGGAGGAAAAGGCCACAAGGCTCGGGACTGCAATCAGTTAATCAGATGAAGTGTGGTAAACCACAAAGCTAACTACAGTATAGGTAACCCAAATAAGTAGGCAATTATCGCCATAATACCCCACCCATATCGCATCTCGGTCGGCATCAGCAGGTTTGCAAATAGGTCAATATGGCGGTATTATGAACGAAGTTCCCGTTTCATGAGGTTGTGTCTTCCTCATACGAGGGCTTCGAGGTTGTAAAAGTGAATAGAGTGTTCTTCTGCAACTGCTATGCGCCACCACGATGGTCGTTTGACCAGTTTGATCGGATCACAACAGAGCTAACTGACCCGAAATCGTTATGCTTCTGGAGGTGTGCTGGAAAGGATCCACAGTGCGTGCGTTTCGGGATGACCAGAGGTGGGGCAATACACATGAGCTGAGATCAGCTTTTATCGAGATGGGTGAGATGCATAAGCGAATGATAGGGTGATGGCCGGCCAAGGGTGGTGAGGATCAAGGACCGGTTCTTCAACACCAGCATCATTAACGTGCATAGCCCTCACCTTGGAAGTACTGATGATGACAAAGAAGAATTTTACGTGCAGTGGGACCGCAAATACGACCGCGGCCCAATACACAACATTAAGATTATCATTGGGGATTTCATCGCATAGGTTAGGCAGGAGAAGGTATATTAACCGGTGATCGGAGATTTCAGCGCACATCAGCTGACCAACGACAACGGGCTTTGACTTACCGACTTCGCTGCCTCCAAAAATATGGCCATATGTAGTACCTTCTTCCAGCACAGCCTTCCACATTGGTACACCTGGTGTTCATTTAACCAAACGGAATCACAAATTAGCAACGATTTGATAGATGGTCGGCACTTCTCAGACATCATAGACGTCATAATCTATCGAGGCACAAACAGCGATTCGGACCACTACGTAGTTATGGTTAAGGTGCGCCAAAAACTCTCCGTAGTGAACAACTTTTGGTACCAACGCACGCCACAGAACAATCTCGCGTGACTGAAGCAACCTGACGTTGCCGCAGTCTCCACGCAGTCGCTCGAAACGAAGGATGAGGTCGACGAAGCTTTTGCCGAGGACTGTTGGACCACCGTGAAAACAGCTATCACCATCGTAGCCGAGAACGTCTCAGGTTACGTGGAACAAAGCCGACATAACGAGTGGTTCGACGAGGAATCGGAGCAGGTTTTGGAAGAAGAGAACGCAGCGTGGGCATTTATGCTGCGTCAAGCTACTCGTCAGAATGTAAAACAGACAGAATGGAAGCAGCAATGTCGCCAAAGGATTGGAGTATTCTGACAAACGATTGTTAGGTGACCGAAAGGTGGAAGCAGCACTTTGATGAACATATGTTGTACTCCATACAGGTGAAGCTAACGATGCCATCAAGCAGCTGAAAAGCAACAAATCAGTTGGAAGGGGTTGTATTGGAGGAGAACTTATCAAGATGGGCCCGGACAAGTTGGCCAATTGCCTGCATCGACTGATAGTCAGGGTTTATGACACCGAATAGCTGCTAGGGGAGTGGAAGGATGGGGTTATCTGACCAATCTACAAGAAAGGAGACAAACTGGACAAAATCTCAAATCATCTTTTAGTGACTGTCGCTACTAGCAAATAGATTTGTGGGAAGTTACCAGGTCGTCTTCATCGAAGACCGGTCTACAATGGACCAAATCTGCAGTTTGCGGCAGATCCTACAAAACTGCCGAAAATTTAGAGTTCGGCATCATCTACTCATCGACTTCATAGCCGTATATGATGCAGTAAACTATGGAAGCTCATGGAAGTAAGCTATGGAAGCTCATGGACGAGAACTGCTTTCCGGGAAAGCTGAACAGACTACTCAAGGCTACGATGGATGGAACCAAGTGCTGTGTGAAGAATTCGGGTGGATTATCGGGTTCATTCGATCTCACTTCGCCAAGGGGATGGAATATTATACCTGCCGTTCAACATGTGGGGAACGATTCTCAACAGATCTACTCAATTTATCTGCTTAGCCGATGATGTGGACATTTTCGGCAGGGCATCAGAGGCGATGGCAGAGCAGTACACCAGACTGAAGCGCGAAGCAGTGGAGGATAAATACGTCCAAAACGAAGTACGTGCTGGCATTCGGAACCGATCACAACAGGACCCGACTAGGCAGCAATGTAACGATCGACGGATATGAGTTCAAGGTAATCAACAAATTTGTCTATCTCGACTTACTGGTTACTATGGTTAATGATAACATCCATGAGATTCGGAGGCGTATTATCAGTGGAAGTACTGCCTACGGTGGAAGTCGTATAAAACTCCAATAAGACCGGTGGTTTTCTACGGGCATGCGACGAGGGCAATGCTTGAGGAGGACTTGCGGTCACTCGGAGTTTTTGAGCGAAGATCCATCTTTGACGGAGTTCAGGAAAACGGAGTCTAGAGGTGGATGATGAACCATTAGCTCGCGCAACTCGCTGACGAACCCAGTATTCGTAAGGTTGCGAGTATGCTGGACCACTATCCTGCGAAAATGGTGTTCGATGGGAATCCGGTTGGCACAAGACGACGAGCGGCTCAACGACCAAGATGGTTAACCATTTGGCTTAAGCCAGGTGGAACAAGATCTAAGGAGTACAAGGTGCCCACGAAATTGGAGGAGAGCAGCCATGAACCGAGCACGTTGGTATTGTGTATCAGGTATTGGCATAATGACGTTATGCCATGAAAATAAAATAAATTAAAACAATAAAATACAAAAATTATGTCCTCCGAAACCCAAACATACGCAATGGTGTGAATTGCAATACCGCAGAATTTATCTGGCAAGTCTGTATAGCGACACTGTTCGGTTAATTGTATCTGGTACGAGATTTTTTTTTCCAATATTGTCGATCTGATTGGGCCTAGACCGCCCAAGCAACACAAAACTGTCATAATTGGTTGTAGCAACTTGATTGAAGATTAATTTAGTTGCATTCTAGTTGTTTTAGCTAGTTTGCTACTAGTGTGCTGCTAGGGTCGCAACACAAAGAATCTTCGAGGAAAGCACCCGAAGTTATAAATCCTTAGTAAAATCGATTGATAGTGAAAGGTACTTGAAGAAAGGAAGCTAACCAGGTATTAATAGTGGGCTAAAAACCACTTAATTGTTAGTCAACATATTACGTCTTAGTTAGCGAATTGTTAATAAATCTCATTAAATATTTACAGTTTGAGCGTCGCCAACAAAATGTGTTGCTTGCTACAGAAATTGGATTCCTAAATGTTGGAACAGTGCGCTTGATTTAATGTTACATTTTGTTTCTTTCAACTCATGTCCTCGCGGCCACTCACTTTTGCTTGACTTTTTAGTAGTCTGTTGAAAATTAAAAGACAATATATCAAGGATATTATTTTTCGAATATTGTTTCCGATCAGAACTATTGACGTGAAAATTTAAAGGAATCAAGAAGCGTTTACTACTGTTTAGTCACATTATGTATTTATTCATTACTCATGAAATCCATACACCATATCTATAAATTTAAGTACGACCTCTACACGTTCTAAGTAGTAATATTCGGTTGAGTCTTTCCACTTACGATATAAAGATTTGTTTATATAGTTCTCTTACAATTTCGTTTGATAGTGTTACGTCCAGTATGATTGTTTGAATATTTCCATTGCTGTTTTAATTATGTAGTATGAATTTACTTCTTTTCTTCATATAACAATGCACGGAAAAATAAATTTATTCTCTCATAATCATTTAACAATGTTTCCCCTACCTCAACTGTGTGTTCCGTGGTGTTCCACCGAGGTCTTCATAAACTATGGTTTGATTCAACAAATCAATGCATTCTTATTTAACTTTGATTTGTTTGCAACGAAAAACTTCAACCATGTTTTGATTTTTGTTCTACTCCCTAAATATACTTGTACACATTTCGAAAATTAGGCTTACCTTCCTTCGCGGTGAACTCAGTGATATTTTCGATTTTAGTTATGCCTTATTTTGCTACCGGTTCGTTTGAATTCGCCTTCAGTTAGGCTTCACTCACGGCTGAACGGTTTGCTGAGCTACCCACCAAGAAAATGGCTACTATTCTGTCTACATCTAGGCGGTGTGCAGAACGGGTTTCGCAGGTGTAGTTAAGTGTGGTGCTTTTGTTTGATTGCGTTGATTGGTTGGGTGATGTTTTTAATCGGATTTTGATTAGGTTATAACATTTGCTAGTAGGTATATTAAAAATTCTAACGTTTTGATTTGGTTGTTTGCTGTTTCGCATAAGTTTCGATCTAGTTTAGCTTTTAATCTACACAGCAGTAAAGTTACATATATGTGACGGAAAAACTGCACCATCAGCTGTTTCATATTGGGCTGATCTCTTCAGTGTAAATCGATATGGTTGTTTGCGTGTCTGTTCCCTTGTGATTTCAGTTGAAGATTTCGTAAATAGAAAGTTCCTACTTCTTTGCTACAGAGTTTGGCCGTTGGACGACTTTTTTTATTTTTAGATTCCTATTATCGTATCATTTTCGCATTTCAATTTGAAAGACAATCATTGTTTTTTTGATAGAAGCTTCTCTATTCAGTGTGTTTGAGTGTATAAAATAAGTTTTTACAAAATAGTAAATATAGTCTGTGTTGTCTTTGTTTTTATTTTCCCTAAACAATTCTTGGTAAACATTTCAAGCGTCCAATCATAATAGATAGATTCATTTTGCGTCTCACTGCAAGATGGAACGAATGTTTTAGTCTAAAATCTTCATTTCAATCTTTCAGCAGTAGAATTTTTTGACAACTTAGTAAGTATTTGAGATGAACCCATGTGCACTGATGGACCTTTTGAGCTGTTCATCGAGAAATTTATGTGTAGTCACAAAATACATTATGTTATATTAGTTTTCAAAATCATGAAATTAAAATCAAATACGATGATGATGCTAAAGTACGCAGCCAGTGAGAGACTTAAAAATTGGATAAAAATTTACGCAATTTAGGGATGCCTTTGGTAGCAAATTCAACATTTTTTTCTGAATACATCATTATTCAAATCAATACAAACAGCTTTAATCTAGGTCTCACTACTGTTGAGGGTTTGGTCCCAACGCACAAATTAGGATATACATGTTAATGTTTAACAGTTTTTAACCGTTGTCAAATATTCTTCTTCAGGAATAAATATTCAATTATAAGATAGTAAACTATATTCTACTACAGATTGTCTGAACTCAAAACTTGAAGTTTTGTTTGGGTTTATTCTTTGGTTTGGTTATCTTTGGTAGATTTTTAGCATATTTTATTAACGTTTTAAATGTTCTTTGGATAGGTAAACGTTGTTGTGGGTGGAAAAAAGAGCGCTTACGATTGTTTTGGATAGATTATTTATACACGAGCAGGACTTTTCTAGAATCTATCAAGCCTAAATACGAAAAAAAATGAAATTCTGAGTGACCATAGGCTGAAAAAAAGATGAATAGCTAAACAGAAGAACCTCACTCGTTAGCAGTGCTGAAAATAGCCACTTCGACTAAATGGTTCATTTTCTGCTTACTCGTTCCTGAGGCTGATTTTCAAATATATCCTGTATGGCATTGTTGTGTACCATTGTCTTCATTAATCCGTCTCATAATGCACACAAAAGAAACGCTAGATTTGGCAGAAAATAATGCGATATTTCATGTTAATTTAAAGCCATATAACGCCTGAATTTAGCATGTTGTATGAAAGTTTGCAAGTACTATTGTATGCCGCATGAAAGATTGCAAACAATTTCATTGTTTACGCCTCCTTTGGCTTGAGATTGAGCAAGGGGAAATTTAAAATATATATTTTTTTAAAATATATATTTTTTCTGTGAATAACATTCAAAGTGAGAGGGCGGAATATAGGAATATTCAAATGCTATTCAACATTTAATTTCATGTCAAGAACATTACAGTGAATATATCGCTTTCGATATTGTAGGTTGAGCAATGTACTGTCAGACAACGTTATAGAAATAGTTAAGAACTATAATTTCATCATACATCTTATTCAAAAATTAAAATTCTAAAATAAATTGTCCGTAAATTAATCGAACTGAGTCTAAGTGAGTCTTTACAGCACTGTTGGTAAACATTCGAAAATTTTATTGCGATTATGGACCAGCCCGTGAAGAGATAAAAAATGAGGTAAATTCTTATTTTACAGAATTTCAACTTATGAATATTGGATCGGTTTTCCGTTTCTTGCAAAATATCTTGTATTAGGTCAAATCTAGGGTTTTTTTTCATTAGGGCGAATCAACAATTGAGAGATTCTCTCCGGGCTAGCTCTCTTTCATTCATTACAGCGCCATTATAAAACTTTCGAGAGATTCTTTAGTACAGATCGAAACACAACAGTGCTGGCTGGCATACTCTACAAATAGTAGAATGAAAAACGTAAAGGTGATTGGTTTATGAATGAAAGATTGCGAGCCCGGAGAGAATATCTCAATTGTAGATTCGCCCTAATGAAAAAAAACCCTAGAAATGTTTGTGTTGGCAACAAAAACACTTTTGGGATTCTGCCAACAAATGTGTTTTTTTGTGTTGCAAATAACCAATTGTTTACACATTCTAAAAGCCCCAGGGCAAAGTGGATCCAAGATGGAAAGAGTCGAAAAATCAACTTCCTCAATTTACAAAAAAAGTATATTTCTAATTTTATACGCTATTTGAATTTCTTTTTCCAAATTTTTTTGAAGATTGGATAAACATTGTGCTCTCTAAAGTTTTTCAAAGTGGGTCCAACATGGTTGTGGTTTTTTACTCCCATATAAAATGTATGGAGAATCGGAAAAAAAAAACTTCAACTAAGTTTTCAAATGTGAGCACACATGCGCACATACACCACAAGTGGCTAATTTTGAAAAAAAAAAATAAATTTACGAAAATTTGGGTTTCATCTTGCGCAAACTTGCGCAAATACAGTTCTGGGAGGCAAGAGTCCTGGAATGTCTATGAAACCCTTGCAATTGGTAAATACATATATTTCTAGACAAAATCGTCAAAAGGTTGAAAGTAACAATTGTAAACTATGACCAATAACGTAAATTTCCTGGATATGCCAGGTTTCTAACATCTACATCCTCTAACTACGGGAAGGTAATAACTCCCTCTATCTGTTTTCGGTGATATTTTGTTTGTGGGAGCAAGCAGATACCAGAAAAATACGCTAGAAGTCATTGTTTACAAGTGTTACTATCGACCTTTTGACTATTTTGCCTAGATTTCATACTTTATAAAGGAAGGTCCATTCATAATGTCACGCAGTAAGGGGGGAGGGGGGGGGGGACGTTACAATTAATCCAAAAAGATTAGGAGGTTCATTCAAAAAATCGTGCCTCGTTTCGGTAATAAAAATTCACTTTTTGCGTGACATAATTAATGGACGTTCCCTTACCACGGTCTTTACCCTTTCTTACGAAGTTAAATCTTGGAAATCCGACTTTAAATCCAAAGCATGGAGGACCGAGTGTTATAAACAACGAACTCAGATCGATGAACTGAAAGTCTGCGTGTGTGTGTGTGCTGTGTGCTACAAAACTTCTTATTGAGTTTCCCAAGCAACTACTGAACCGATTTGATTGAAACAACCACCAAATGAAAGCTACTGTAGTCTTATATGTTGTTTTTTAATTTCTGGAATCGGTTCACTAGTTCCAGAAAGTCCCCCGGAGAAGCGGCCAATTCTAATTCGGCCTAAAATCAAAACTTATTATGCGGCACCTCAAATTACATGAGAAAACCCATCATGTGACGCATCAAATAACATGAGAACTCCAAAATAAGTGCAATGGTGATGATATAAAGTTTCCAGGACCACAATGACCACATCCGGGTACTTATTCCCAGTACTCCCAGGTGTATAAATTTAAGTGTTGATTTTTAAATAAATTTATATGCAATGTGAGAACGAATTCATTGCAGTAACCAATTTGTGTTTTCGACTGATTACTGCATGGTTCTCCGGATCATCCGTAATATGCGGAATATTTGAAAACTTTTGACACGATTTTTACCATACATTTTTACATCCACATCGCTTTGCTGCTTACATTTCAAGTACAAACGGCTTTAGAAAGAATCTTAATGCTTTAGGGCGAGACTAACGAATTTACCATTTTATCGGATGTTCCGGATACTCCAGGAGGCCATAAAATGGCCATATCTCGAAAGGTTAGCCTACTACGCGAATTTAGATAACATATTTGAAATCAACAGCACAAAATTACTTGGAAACACATAATTTAGCAATGGAAATTCCATTTTTAGACTTTTGCCGCCTTTTGTATGGAATGGAATCACTGTGCGGGGTGATCCAAGGCGAATACAGCAGGGATCAAGCTTCAGCGAAATCCATAAAATAGTGGTACGAGAATCATGCAGGTGATATTAATCACCTTCTGTGGTCAGTTTTTAATATTGTTGAACCATTGTGGTCGACGTTGGAAGCAAGGTTTTGAAACGTTTTCCCACCTTCGCCCTTGAAGAATCCACGCGGCATAAAATACCACAGGAAGTTATTCAAAATCATCCCAGTCGGGTTAAAGCTGTCCTTGACACAGATAGACAACAAACTAGCTTCTTAGGATTATATCGAAAATAAACTGGCATCGCTTATGATGTCGCTCATGACACATATAGGCGTACGACTATCGGTCTGAGCCTGCCTACATTCGACGCGTTCATCTGTCAACTGCTTGATGAGCTCCTAAGCTTCCGGTAAATAGTGATCGTTTTCAAGATGCCGCGAATCGAAAAGAGTGATACAATTCATGTGGTGGATACGTGGCTTCCTTTCAAACGAAATGGGTAAAGTTTACCCATTCGGCAGTTGTCAACATCTGAGTAAACTTTACTCAGACTCCTACACAGACTCGTTTAATGAAATTTGTAGTTATGTTTATCCATTTCTGGATAAGTGCCCCTTGGATGAGACTGATTGATTTTTGACTCAAAAAATGAGTAACTTCAGAATAGCGTGTACATTGGATGCGTTTATGTGTCAAAAACTTAAACAGCTCCTAAATTTTCGATAAACAGTGATCGTTTTCGAGATGCCGCGATTCGAAAAGAGTGTCAAAATTCAAGTGGTAGATTCGTGGCTTCGAGAGAAGGATGTCTCGATGAACAAAAGAGCGAAGCATTTTTCATCACGACAGCGTAAAATCTATCATCAACAAGATCGGGAAACCCAACTGGTTCGTTGAGCTGCCAAAAAGAGGAAGATACCCAGGTCAGCTGACCCATAGTTGTATCAGAAGGTAGTCAACCCCATCCTTCGGAACAGATCAATGTCGATTCGTGCTTTGGCCAAAAAGGCTGGTACTTCCGTCGGAATAGGGCAATGAAATAAGAAGCGCATCAATTAGAAGACATATAAGAAGCAGAAAATAACAACTCATGATTTTGCTGAGCAATAATCTCGGGCGAAAACCAGAGCCAGAAAGTTCTACAGCCGACTTTTGCAGCGACCGTCTGCCTGTGTTTTGATCGATGACGAAACATGTGTGAAAGAGGACACCAGATCGCTTCCAGGACCGCTATTTTACATCAAGGTCATCTGCGAAGAGTAAGTGTCTTTAAAAAGTAGTTCGAGGTGGAAAAATTTGGCCAGAAGGTTCTCGTATGGCACGCAATTTGTTCCTCGATTTTCTACACTAAAGGTACGACCGAAGCTTGCCCTACTGAGTGTTAGCAGAAAAGGATGCCTCCGTAATAAAAGCAGCTCAAAATCGCTTCTTTGTATTGGCCTGATTTGGCGTCATCCAATTACGACAAAACTACAGTGAAGGGTGTCCCACAACAAATTGCATCACGGAAAAAACGCTGTAGAAAATTACCCATAGGGTATTTTCTCTTGAAAATTTGGGTAGAAGTAGTTTAGAGTGTTTGTTATCTTTGTTGTATTATATCGCTGTCAGTTTTTCGAAAATTGGAAAAATGGCGTCACCCAAAAAGTAACGTCGCGAATTGATTTTGCGCAATCATCTGGAAAATCCTCAACTCTCTCATCGGGACATTGGAGAACAACTCGAAATCGTTTCAGTCAACAGTGAGTCGTGTGAGTAAACGTTACTACGAAACTCTGAACATCGAACGGAAGGAGAAATGCGGTCAGAATGGATGTTCTATTAGTAACAAGGATCACAAACGTGTCATGAAAGCGTTTATGCGGAATCCTAATGCCTCGGTCAGGGATGTAACCAAAAAGTTGAATGTGTCCAAGTCCTTCGTTCAGAAAGCCAAGGACCGAGAGGGACTGCATACGTACAAAGTGCAGAAGGTTCCAAATCGTGACGAACGGCAAAATACGATGGGAGAGGCTGACGAAGCCTCATTGTCTCATCATGGATGATGAGACTTACGTCAAGGTGGACCTCCGGCAGTTTCCGAGGCTACTGTTCTTAACTGCCCAGCACAAGTTTGATGTTTCGGAGGAAGTAAGAAAGCAGAAACAAGAAGCACGAAATACATGATCTCGATTCATTTGGCTCATGTGTCAAACGGAGTGCTGTATGTCACTACCGCGACTGTTAACGGGGAGACCTACCTCAAGGAGTGTCTGCTTGCTCTGTTGAAGCAACACGGGAGCTCTACAGTCTTCTGGCCGGATCTAGCTTCGTGTCACTATTGTCTTGAAGAAGCACGAAGGCAACGGGGTCACTTTCGTTCCCAAGGACATGAGCCCCCCAACGCACCGGATCTAAGGCCCATCGAAAAATTCTGGGCTATTATCATAGACTAACTCTAAGACCAGTAGCTCCCATACAAAAACGATTATTTTCTTGGCTCAGTCAGTACTAGCACATCGGTCCCAAGCTCGGTCCCAAGCTTAATAATGAGCCCCTCATAATGAACTCACACGAACACACTCTCAAATATTCTGTCAAAATAACACAGCAAATCAAAACAAAGGCGCAAATATGTATAGCAAGGTGCTGGCTTCAAGGTGTACTTCGAACCAAGGGGTTCTACAACAGTGAACTAATTTCAAATAGCTAGTTGCATATTGATTGTTGCTATTATGAAGCAGGCACTACGGAAACATTCCAAGGAGGTCAAATCTGAGGAAGACATGAAGGAAAAATGGGTGCCTTTACAGATGAATGTAATATGTTGTACAGAACCTAATGAGTGGAGTTAAGCGTGAGGTACGAGTTTACGGTTAAGGTACTGAATAATAAGCCAAAACCTTTCTGGGTTTTATTTAATTGTCTGAATGTTTGAAAAGGATCGGCCAACTAGGTAATTTTATACAGCGTTTTTTAACGTAGGACTACGTTTTTCTTTTCTATACCGGGTGCCGTTTCAAAATTTTGAAATATGAGAGCGTTACGCAAAAGTGAAAGGTTTTTGAACGCTTATAACTCTCGTTCGACTGAACAGAATGACTTCATTCATGCATCATTTTATCAAGAAAACTCACAAATTTTTCGCATCAAAATTTGAATGAAGTTCAATTAGTATAAGTAGTTCAATTTTCCATTTGAAAATGACCTTCTTTTGCTCCCATACAAATTTGCATATTAACAGGTTGAAAAAGGTGCTTTCTCTAGCAAGGTCATAGGAAACGAGTAACAAATGTCTTCTTCTTTTTCAAAATGACTTTTCCCCGTCCCACACAAATTTCTGAACGCACAAAGCTATTGGTCGAAAATGACATCATATTTGCGCTACGCTCTGATTGGTTCCTACTGCCACAGTAACCTTGCCAGCAATTATGGAACACGTGGGAACGACCGAACACCATTAATCAGTTCTCGCTGTGCATCCGTAAGCGACGGACGTGTTTGGTGAGCACGTTGTAGAAAACTCCGCCCGTGAAAACAAGAAGACCAGATTCATCCCACTTCACCTGCAGCTGGCCATCCGCAACAATGAGGAGCTGCACGAAGAAAGAAAGCCCAAGTGGAATCGAAAACATTACACCCCCGTCAACTAAATCCGTCCTTATCAGGACGACCAAATCAGTTTACCTACTAAAGAGTTGGGTTGAATTTTTCTATTGTGCTGTTGTTAATTCAATTACCGCATCACGGCTGAATATGGCAATCATTAAACGTCGCATCCCCGATTATACCACAAAGAACGTTGAACAACAAACGAACGACAGTCTAGAAGGGATAATTCGAGCCAAACTGCAACACATCAGTGACCATGAGGTGGAGTTCGCCATTGATCCTAGTTATGCGTACCGGATTAGTTGCTGTTGGTGGGAAGCTAATTAGGCATATTTCTGTTGAGAAAATCATCCGTCTAGCGTGCACTAATTCAAACTAATTATTGCGGCGCAATAACAGAAGTTCGTCCCATTTGGTGCAATTTGTATCACATTGCCTTCGTTGGTACCGCCTTCTTTTGTGCAATAGCATCCGACGGCATGACATACCAGCTCTTAGCTGAAATTTTGACTCAGTCTTACATCAGTCGTGGTGCAGTGCAGAGGCTGTTCGCATCATTCTCTGCTCGACGTTCGAGCAGTAAAGTTCGGTTTCTCCGCTGCGCTTCGATCTATGTTTGGACCTCACCAGTGGTAATCCAACTTAGATATCATTGTGTGGTTTTTTCGTTTCTCGCGCTGTTCGGTTCGGTAGTGTAGTGACACGTTTTCCTTTTCGTCCGTTATTCGTGCCGCGATTTCGGACCCATCTTGTGTCTCTTCGACGCTTGGCCACCTGTTCGAGGTGGCAAGCTTCAACTCTGAGCTGCAGAAGTTGGCAGCAAACCCACTGACACCAACCACTGTTGCGATGGCACGCAACAAAAAAACTGGTGCCTCCACCTCAAGCCACCGTACTACACCAACTACTGCCTGCACCCAACAGGCAAGCGGCTCAAAGCGACCCCGAACTGACGATGCCAATCCTTCGTCATTGGATCACAATGCCAGACTACTGGCCAACAACAGTTTTGCCACGCTTCCGGTTCAATCGGTCACCGAGCAGACGGTGCCAAAAAAGTGAGAATTCCACCTCTCTTCACCACCACGAAGGAAATCGCCACGCTCAGGAACGAACTTGCGGCGGCGCAAATCCATCCGTTGTTCAAGCTGTGCAGCATGGGCATCAAGATCGTCTGCTCCACCGAAGCAGATTTTTCATCAACCAGACGATTCCTAGAATCGAAACAGCTCGAGTATTACACTCATGACACCCCGGAAGCAAGCCAATGAAGGTGGTTATTCGTGGACTACCGGAACAACCACCGGAGGATATCATGGCGGAACTCAAACGGCTTAAGCTCAAGCCGATTAAGGTGTTCCCCATGAGGCGGGCCGAGGAACGAAACCATCGGGATCTACTGTATCTGGCCCACCTGGAGAAGGGCTCGATCAGCATGAATGAGCTCTCCAAAGTGCGAGCGCTTCTCAACATAATTGTTGAATGGGAGCCGTACCACCCCAAGAAGCGTGACGTCACGCAATGTGCCAACTGCCTTTCATTCGGCCATGGCACGAGGAACTGCCGCATGAAACCGCGCTGTGGAAAATGTGCAGGAACACATGAAACGGCGAAATGCGACCAAATGGAGGAAACTGCCGAGCCCAAATGTGCCAACTGCGGGTCAAACCACGATGGCCAAAACCGTGCCTGTCCCAAGCGTGCGGAGTACTTGGAAATCCGGAGAAAAGCGTCCACCAGAAATCGCAACGGGCGAAACCGTCATCAACCTCCTCCGAATACGATCGAGAACTTCCCGCCGCTCAGGTACCAAGTGCCGAATCTGCCACCAGTTCCATTGAACTATCGCCAACCAATGCGCCCGCCAGCATCCGTTCAGCAACGATTCGTGACAGCCGCCGCCGCCCCCATGCCGGCTCCTCCTCCAGGCTGGGGCAATCCAAATCCAAGTTGCAGTACCTCGACCCACCCACCGGCCGATGAACAGCTCTACGATTCGGAGCAAATGGTCGAGTTCGTCCAAGAGCTTTACCGCCAACTACGTTCCTGCCGCTCGAAGGAGGAACAGCTCAAAGCCGCCACATCCGTGACGATGAAGTTTCTTTACAAACATGGACCGTGAACGCACCATCAGCATCTTAAACTGGAATGCTTGTTCCATCCGGAACAAAACCATCGAGCTCGGTGACTTCCTTAACAGGAAGGCCATCGACATCGCCATCGTCACCGAGACACATCTCAAGCCGGACCTGAATATTTTTATCCCTGACTATCGGATTGTGCGACTTGATCGTAGCGGCTCAAGTGGAGGAGGAGTTGCGATCGCCCTGCGCTACAACATCAACTGTCATCTACTTCCGAGCTTCCAGCTGCAGTCCATCGAAGCTATCGGAGTCGAGGTCGAAACTGCTGTCGGCCCAATCACCATCATCGCGGCCTATTGTCCCAAGCAAGCCAGTCTCGCCAATGGAACAACAACAATGCTACGAAACGACATCCGCAAGCTAACTCGGAGGCAGGGACAGTTCATCATCACCGGCGACCCAAATGCGAAACACGAAACCTGGGGGAACACTCGACGCAACCGGAACGGAATAGTACTGCAGGAAGACCTGGAAGAGGGACATTACACCGTCCTGGGCCCGGATACTCCCACCCGGTTGAGCAGATCCGGGGTCCATTCAACAATCGACATCTTCCTCACCAACATGGGGAACAACATCGGCCAGCCGATCGCATACCAGGAGCTCAGCTCGGACCACTATCCGGTGGTGGCCGAAGTTGGCTCCTCGGTCAACCGGCATCGTATCACCAGACGGAACTACCATCGCGCCAGTTGGGAGAGGTTCCGACAACAAGTTGACGACAACATCGATTTCGACATGCGCCTTGATTCGGTTGATGACATCGAACGGCAGCTGCAGAGCATCGAGCAAGCGATCTCCCAGGCCCGCGAGCAACATGTACCGGTGATAGATCAGGTGAGCAACTCTGTACCCATTGATAGACCCACTAAAGAACTTATTCAATTGCGCAACGCCATTCGAAGGCAATACCAGCGAACTGGTTTGCCTACTTTAAAAAGTCATTGCAATCGAATGACCAAAATTATTAAGGCCAGAATGGTGGACCTCAGAAATAACAATTTTTCCGACAAGATCCGCTCTCTCCCAGATTGTGCAAAGCCGTTCTGGAAGTTGACAAAAATCTTAAAAACTAAGCCAAGACCCATTCCACCGTTGATCCCACTTGACAGCAATCGCTCCACGGATCGCTTAATTACTCCTGCAGAGGGGGCTGTTGAGATAGGTCAACACTTCGTCAGCTCCCACAATCTTGGACTAAACATCGTCAGTCCACACGAAGCTGCCGTTAGCGACCTTATAAACAACATCCATCTAAGTCACAATGACTTCTCGGAAGAGTTGGAAATCTCAGCTGACGAATTGTTGACCTATATCAAAGCGTCTAAGAACATGAAGGCCCCAGGTTTCGATAACATCTTGAACTTGGAGCTGAAGCAATTGAGCCCCCAGTTCTATAACCATCTGGCGATAGTTTTCAACCAATGCCTGCGACTTAGCTACTTCCCCTCGTGTTGGAAGTCAGCCAAAGTCATACCCATCCGGAAACCTGGGAAAGATCCTTCGTGTTCCAAAAGCTATAGACCAATCAGCCTTCTTTCAGGAGTATCCAAGCTGTTTGAGAAAGCGATCCACCGTCGGCTTCTTTCATCTGCCGACGAGCTTAACATCTTGCTCGACGAACAATTTGGCTTCCGACGTGGTCGGTCGACAATTCACCAACTTAACCGAGTCATTAACATCCTCAGACGGAACAAGTCTGTTTCGAAAACATCTGCCATGGCCCTTCTCGACATCGAGAAGGCCTTTGATAACGTGTGGCACGATGGCTTGGTGTACAAGCTGCATCGATACAATCTTCCCATCTTTCTGGTGAAGATAATTAAAAATTATCTGTCGGACAGGACATTCCGTGTTTCGCTGCAGGGTGCAGTTTCTGATGCACAGGAGATTTCCGCCGGTGTTCCGCAGGGAAGTATATTAGGTCCACTTCTGTTCAACCTATTCACTTCGGACATACCCCGCTCCCTGAAAATGGATCTCTGTCGTTGTTCGCCGATGATACCGCAGTCGTCCACAATGGTAGGGTAATAAGAGCGCTTGCCGCGAAACTGCAGCGAAGCCTGAATGTTCTGTCTGAATACTTCACCGAATGGAAGATCTGTATCAATGCGGCGAAGACCCAGGTCATCCTATTTCCACACTCCAACTCTCCCAGACTTGTTCCGCCTGAGGATTGTAAAATAAGCCTGAACAACACAACGGTGGAATGGGCCAAATCAGCTGTCTATCTTGGCGTTACCATAGACAGCAAGCTTATTTTCAGGGAGCAGGTTGACAAAACGGTCACAAAGTGTAACGTTCTGTTGAAGCTACTGTACCCATTGATCAACAGAAGGTCTACATTATCCCTGAAAAACAAGCTTGCTGTCTACAAGCAAATCATACTTCCAGTCATCGAGTACGGCATGCCAATCTGGGAAAGCTGCGCAAAAACACATCACCTGAAGCTTCAGCGTATTCAAAATAAGTTCCTCAGGCTGATCCTGAACACCCCTCCAAGGACAAGAACTTCTGAGCTCCACCGTCTGGCCGAGATAAAAATGCTCGACGATCGCTTTAGTGAGTCTATCAATCGGTACAAGGCACGCTGCCTGACGTCGGATCACCAGATCATTCGGAATCTGGTTCCCCACCCCTAGGTTTTTCCAATTGTAGTTTTAGTTGTAGATTAGGTAGGTTATCAAATTTTAAAGCTAACAATGCCCCAAGGGCTGTACGGAAAATTCATGTAAAACACATAACAATTTAAACACACCAAACACATAAAATTAAACAAAGCTGAAGAGCCCTATGGGCTAAACACTTAAAATGTAAAAATTAGTATGTAAGACAAACAAATGGAAATATAAAACATGTTAGGTAAAAAAAAAAAAAAAAAACAGAGGCTGTTCGCACGCAGTTAGCGGCAGCAAGCACCCTGGATGGTGCACTGGCGAGCAGTCGTTGCCCACACTCCCGCTTCTTTCTACTCAATTTTTGAGTACAATTGTATGCTATCTCTTTTTCCCTCACGAATGTGTTACTCAATTTTCGTTAAACAGTGGATCAACTCAATTTTTGATTAGATCAGCTTCTTACGAAAATTTAGTAACATTTCCGTGAGAGAAAAAGAGATAGCATACAATTGTACTCAGAAATTGAGTAAAGTGAAGCGGGAGTGCATAGAGGCGTTAGTACAGTAGGCTGTTGGTGTCGATGCTCCTGTCAACCTAGCTGAGAGAGACATGGCTGCTGAAGCCTACGAGTTGGCGGGGAAAAGCCGCTCGTGACGAGACAAACAACCCTAGGGGAATCGCAAACTATTTCTCCCTCGTCAATTAAATCCGTCCTTTTCAGTACAACCAAATCAGTTTGCTTATTAAAGAGTTTGTTTGGTTGAATATATCTCTTGTGCTGTTTGAAATTTCAATCATTCGATAGGAATCAAATTATTTTGGGAATGTATGTGGTTCAACCATCGTTACCACCATTATTAAAATCAAACAGTCCTTTTAGGACCACCCAATGCTATCTAAGAGTTAACAATAGAATTTTCTTACATATTTATTTCCCAATGCTGGTCGGTCTATCGTTCAATTAGCACTATTTCGACCTAGACGTCTATCGGAAATAATAGACTATGAATTCCCAAACAGGCCACAACCATCTACAACGCAATAAGGATAATGATTTCTAGTTGGTCGATCATATCAACAGAATATGCTCTTAAGGTGCATTCTCGCTTCACCATCTCGGAAGGCAAACAGTTCCAGCTGCAAGGCTCGGAAAAAGTAAACGTACACGGAAGAAACAAAGTCCCCAAAATTAAGTTCATTTCACCCAACTCTGGAGTTCGGTGCGGGAAGCCAAATTTGAGTATGTTCCATAGTACTCAAATTTGAGTAACTGTATACAAAGTTTATGGCGGATAAATTTAACCTAATGCAATAAAACTCGTAGAAACCAAAGGAGAGAACTTTTCCGCACGGTTAGTTAGTAAATGTTATACAACTTTTAAAATAAAGTGCCTCTCTCGTGATGATAGAATAAAAACATAAATTAACTTGATAATTTTATTCACTCTGTTTGTTTCTTAATTTTTAACAATAACGGCTAGTTTAATACCGTAACATATTTATTGTTTTTCGGTTTTTAAATCTAATATACTTCAAATAATAAAAGTATGCAAATGACTTCCATTTTTATTCAAAAATTTGTTGTCAATGAAGTACTCACCCATTGAGTAATGTTTACCTAATGTGCAGAATCAAATTTACCCATTTCTCCAGTTCAACAACAGTACTCAACTTTAAGTTTAAAAATACTCAATTCTAGGTACTTTGTTTCTTGCGCGTATAGCACCTTATCTACCGGGTGTTGAAGCATTTTATCCCGATACTGTCGTTTCCTCCAAAAAAATAAGCATCTTCATAATTTACATTTCCGAGCGGATTGAAAGCGTATCTGCCCGACTGACTTAAATCAATTGGCGGATGGAAATTCAAACTGCCCCTCGATCAAGCTGCCGGGAGAGCTAGCTAAACACGAGGTTTCCGAACGAACCGAAGCCATGGTCAAGTAAACCAGCTTCATGACGAAATGAGGTGGTGTTAGTAGCTGTTCCCTCGAACCCCTTTTCAGGGCCATCAAAACAACTGGAAAAGAAAGTTGACATGTGTTTTGGAATAATGGAGGATGGGTTTCGGGATAATCGATTGTGAAAAATATCTTTCCTGTGACGAAGCCGTAATGTTTTCAACATTTGCACTTTTGGCAGTGTTGTACACAGATAGGCCTAGCAGAAACCATATGCAATTGGAGGTGAATGCAACCAGCTTCTTGAGTAAAAGTTTCACAAATGAACAAAACTCATTCGCACTGCAAGGTATAAATATTAAGTGATATAGAGTATTTTGTTAAAATATGTCATACATATTATTTCCAGTGAAAGCAAGATGAAGGAACTAAGATACCAAGACAGGCTTTATCAAATAATAAAGATTGTAGTGTGAACGTTTAGTGTATGGGAATTCGATTTGGAAGGAAACCAATTTCGGCTACTCTTTAAACAATCAAGAGATCTAGATTGCACATTGCTTCGTAGTCCTACGTCAACTTTGCGTACAACCCCATTGGGCTGTCCCTTCTAGTTTTTTCGTGATGCAATTTGATGTGGGACACGCCATTTACAATAGAAGCAAGAATGTAGATGTAGATTTTGTTGTAAAATAGCATAGTGCCAAATCGGCGGTTGAATAGTCATGAAGAAAATGAGTATATTTTTTGGCTCAGGAAGTACTAGCACTAGGAACCGATCCTAGATCGGTAAAAGCTTAATGATTCGCCCTTAAGACCGCAACTCACACCAATACACCCTTAAATATTCTGTCAAAATAACATAGCGAATCAATACAAAAACAAAGATAGTTGTACCAAATGGTAAAGAAAAGCGTAAGAATGTATGGCAAAGTGCAGACTGATGTACTTCGGAACTAGGGGTTCTACAACAGCGAACCAATGTCAAATCGCTAGTTGCACATTGATTGTTGGCCAAATGGCCACAACTGTCAAACTTAAGTGATATCGTGGTTGTAGTCTACTTTGTTCGATTCACTGCTTTTCTGATTCATTTAGGGGCTATTCATAAACCACGTAGATATTTCTGAAAGGAGAGAGGGGAGTTTGACCAAAGCCTATGTTCCATACAAAATTTTATAAAATTGAGTAAACAGAATTTGAAAAGACAAGGTTTCAAGATCGTTATAAGAAGCTGTGTTGGTTCTTATAAACTTGACTAACATATAAAACCTATTGGCACCTCTTGGTACCGTAATGAAACTAAATAGATTTCCAGTGGCGTTCATAAAACTTTAAAACATAATAAAGATGGATGCTTTTGGCAATGTTACTTGGGTACAGGGCTGTCGTCAACTGCAACTTCAAGAATAGTGGCAAGGAGTGCAAGTCCATCGAAAACTCAAAAAGAATTCGCCTGCGGCTTCTAGAAAATGCAATAAAACTGCTGTCCAAAACTTCATTATTGAAGTCAAATCAAAATGACAAATTTTGGAAATAAAGTGGCTCGCATTGATACTACTTGCAATGATACCATTGTTTAAAAAAAAATGTTTTATTTATTTCATGCTATGAGAGAAAATGTGCTGCCAGTTTGTTATCGATACAGTCCTTATATATATATACAATTTTGAATGAAACAACTCATTGTATCTCAGCATCAAAATGGCAATGAAATCAGGTTGAGCTTTTCCCCCCTAAGTTATGGAAATGGGCACGAAGTGGCCGAATTAACGTCAGATTGCATTAGTGAACAAGGCAATCGTTAATTTTTCTGGTGTTTTTTCTGTCATATTTAGTATTGTAGGTGTGCTTAATTTCCAGAAATTTCCTGAATTTCTGCGAACTGTCCTCAGCTTCTCGGAAGTTCTCTGATTTTTTGGGACATTCTAAACGTCTGAGATGTTCGATGAGTTTCTGGAAAGTTTTTTGATCTTTAGGGTTGTTTTGTGCCAGTTGTTATGCTTCTTGAAATTCTGGGAAATTTTCAGAATTTCTGGGAAGTACTCTAAAATTCAAGGAAGGAGTTCCTACAGGCTCCCTGAACGTCTGAGAAATTGCCTAAACTTCTGAAAAATTTCATGAACTTCAGAGAAGCTCTATAAACCTGTAGAAAGGCCTGCGCACTTTTGAAAAGCCGTTTGAATTTCTGGAAAGTTCTCCGAACATTTGGGATGCTCTCTTTTTTCATGGAAAGTTCCCCAAACTTTTGGGAAGTTTCCCGAAGCTCTGAAAAGTTCCTTGAAAATCTTGGGTAGTTTTGTGAACTTCTGAAAAATACTAAAAAAATCTGATAAGTTTTCTGATTTTCAGGGAAGTTTCCTGAATTTATTGAAAATGCCCTGGATTTCTCAGAAATACTCTAAACTTCAGCAAAGTTGTTTGAACTTTTTAAAAGCTTGATGAATTTCTGGTATGTTCTCTGAACTTATGGGATGTTCTCTAATTTTCTGGAATTTTTTCTGAAGTTTTGGGAAGTTCCCTTATATTCTCGAAAGTTCCCCAAACTTTAGAAATACTCGAGAAATACTCAAAAAATTCTGATAAGTTTTCTGAACTTCAAGGAAGCCTCCTGAATTTCTGAAGCGTTGCATGCACTTTTGGGAAGGACCCTTAACGTTTGGAAAATTCCCAGAACTCGTGTGAAGCTCCCTGAATTTATGGAAAACGTCATGAATTTTTGGGAAACACCCTGAAATTAAGCGAAGATTCTGGAATCCTGAAAAGAACCCTTTATTTCTGTGAAGTTCTCTGATTCCTTGAAAAGCTTCTTGAATTTCTGGTATGTTCTGCGAACTTATGGGATGTTTTCTAATTTTCTGGAAAATTCTCTGAAGTCTTAGGAAGTTCCCTGAAATTCTGGAAAGTTCTAGGAACTTGTGAAGAAATACTCAAAAAATTCTGATAAGTTTTCGAACTTCAAATTATTGTTGAATTTCTGGAAAGTTGCATGAATCTTTGAGAAGAACCCATTACTTTTGGGAATTTCTTAGAGCTCGTATTAACCTTTCTTAATTTATGGAAAATTCTCTAAATTTCTGGGAAATACCCGGAATTTCAGCGAAGTTGCCTAAACTTTTGGAAAGAACCCTGAATTTTTGGGAAGGTACCTAGCTTTCTGAAAAGTTCCATGATTATCTGGGTTGTTCCCTAAACATGAAGGAAAATCTCAAAACTTCTGGGCAGTTTCCTGAATTTTTTAAAAATATACTGAACTTTTGATAATTTCCTTAAGTTTCTGGGAAATTAACTGGATTATGCATTTTTTTTTTGAAATTTTGGGAAGCATCTTCGTCCATCAGTTACCTGAAATTGCCTGATTTTTTGGAAAATTCTGTGACTCTCTAGGATATTACCTAAACATCAGGGAGAATCGTTAAACTTCTAGGAAGTTTCCTGAATTTCTTGGAAGTATCCTGAACTTCTTTTGACTGCATTTATGCGATTTATTTCGAACGTTTGGGAAGCATTTCCGTTCATAAGTCTTGCACCTCTTCCGGTGTTCGGGGAAAATTCACAGGGTCAACAGGCTGGTTGAATCCCCTATCGTCATGTTTTCGTTGTGAAAACTAACTGAAGAACCCTATGTTAACATCCATAAGGCAACAGTGCACTTTTGTAACGGACTCAGGCCGACTTTTCCAGCTGTACCATAACCTAGCTGGAAAGAATCATCAGATGACTCTAGGTGTCGGATAAAAGGGAAGCGATCACGGCGTAGTGGTAAACATCCATACCTCTCACGCCAAAGTCACGAGTTCGAACCTCACCCCCGGGCAAGTTACGAAAATACACACAAAAAGTATTTGAGTGACTACGACGGGAGATGACCAGCCCAGGGCTGAAATTCTCGATAATAAAGGGAACAAAAAAGGTGTCGGATAATATCCAGGAACATCTCACTAGGCGTGCGGAAACGACGCAGAAAGTGCTTGTCGTCGTAGGTTGGTGTGTTGCTAAAGTAGTCCTGGAACAGCGTTTGATGACCGAAATCACGGTCGACGTTGGGGCGTCTTTCAGGACGTGAACCTATCCGTTTCGACTCTTGTTTTTTCCGCTGCCAAATTATAAATTAGCATTTTCTAATATCGTTTGAATAAAATGCATGCATTGACACAATCACCTTCAGCCAAACGAAAGAACAAGAATTCTTCTGCCGTCTGCCAACGATGCACTACTGATCGTAAAAATTATTTACGTAAATGTTTACAACAAAATTAAGATCTCTGAAAAAAAAAACTTCTAATGTCTGATGTTGAATGATTGACAGAATGGCAGGTGTTGGCGGGCTTAACAACAAGAAATACAACACCTGTGCGGGGAACGTAAAGTAGACATATTTTAGCTGATTCTATTCATGTTTTGCTGATTCAAATCAAGTATAAAGTTGTTCCAAATATTGACCACCATTGGAGATGCCCTTAGGTTCCAAAACCCAGCCGGTATAAGTGATCTTCACGGGGTTAGTGAGCAAGCGATTGCTAGCGTATTTTGATATGAAAAATAACACAAAGTTATCGATTAAATTTGTTCTTGCATAAACGTCTGTCTGCAAACATACATTTCTTCTTATAATTGGTTTTGACGCTTCAACGAGGTTCCGCCTGCTCTCATTTTAGTATTCTAGAAGCACTTCCACAGTTATTAATTGAGGGTTTTCGTTGACAGGTACCATTTTTGGATTAGTATTGTTGTGTGGTAAGTACAATCATACCCTATAGGAGTTTTGGCAATTGGATCCACTCAAGATATTTGCTCTTAAGTTACTTAATTTTACCAGAAATAGAACACTGAAGTTGTTTGTATTCTGTGGAGTCACACAAGTACATTCTAAAATCCAGCCTTTATGTCGTATTTGTTTTCTAAGCATTAAATACGCATACATAAATAAGCATTCCAAAAACAAAACGCTATCATCAAAGATAAGTGATAAATTTAACCCGTTTCACCGTACTTTCAACAGTCATTTTGTTCATTTTGTTTCGTATAATTGTTTAAAATGTAGAATGTGGATGATGATGCATGTGTATAGATTTCTGAAGGCTTGGTTTTTGAACTTTGGAGCAAGAATGGAAAATCTCAACAATTGCTCAGATTAAAAACCTATCGAAGAAGCTTGCCACCTCCATGTGACTTCCGGTAGAAACTGCGTCTATTACGCCTCTCTATATGCATCATGCGAAGCATTAGGTGAAAATTTTTAGGGTGAGCCATATTCAATCATACTCTCATCTCGTTGATAAATGCATATTTTCTTAGGATCTTCAAATTATCATAAAGAAAATAAATTATGGTAAGGAATACATGGAAATATAAAGTACCCTTTGTCTTCAATTCTAAATGAAATAGATTATGCCCTATCTCTTATACCATCAAAATTGTACTCTACCAGGCAAGCAAGGTAATCCCAATACCTGTTCGTATTCCAACAAAAAAAAACAACAAACCAATGTACATGCAGCTCACATTTTCCACCCAAACAACCGTCGCGCTGCCGCCTCAGTATTGTTCCCAACCACCACTCGCCTTAAACGCCATCGGTGCTACACGCCGCCGGTGTGGTCGCCAGGTTCAGCGTCCCATTGACGGCCAGTTCATCATCGCGGCAGTAGCCCATAATGATACCCGTCCGGCAGTCACCAATTAGATTCGGTACCAGCAGAGCCGCACCGGAAATTGTTACAAATGTCCCGAATAGCACTAAACCAGCGGCCGGAAGCTTCTCCTGACTCCACAGCGAGTGTGGACTTAGCTGGATGTACGCCAGCCCGGGTAGCACGTATGCCAGTGGAATCGCTGCCAGAAGACCCTGCATCAATGGGGAAATTTAGTACCACGCGGTGAGCAATTAATTATCGTAATACTAACGTTCAATTCTAACACCGGACCCAGGCATTCCGTGTACGGTGAAATGATGAATGCGGCCAGTACGATGACCAACGTGGTGGCTACGGATTTGTCGTCGTCCTCGCCACCCGTTGCGTGCGCTGGATCTTTGTCGGTGTCGTATTCCACTACCTCCTGGGAATAGAACCGTTTGATTTGCGTCCGTACGATTTCGCGCGACACGAAACACTCGATGGGGAAGGTCAGCAGGATCGAGATGGAAAACAGAACCCGGGCGAAGTTCATCAGATCGTCGTCCCAGCAGTAGTTTTCCAATAGATCACCTGAAAGACAGAGTGCATTGGCTATGAGGAGGAACATTACTGAACACGAGTGAGGTTTACCTTGCGAAAGTGCCCGGAATGTGCAATAACCTGCAATTCCGAAACAGACCGCAACCAGCCAGGCGCAGCCCACAGACAGATGGGTTACCTTTTCCCATCGTTCCAGGGTGGCATTTCGCATCGATTGGTACACCAGGAACGTATTGTGATGACACATAAAAGCTATGGCGGGGGTGAGGCAATGGATGGAAAATTATTGCGAGGTTGTAAAAGTTTTGCATATTCTGTTAGTAATAAAGTGCGGTGAAGTTGGTGGTGGTGTTGATGAAAATTCTTACCAAATGCCATAATGCCAACGGCTGGGATCAGATCGGTGTGGGCGAATCGCCACGATTCCGGTGTGTCTGGGCTGCGGTCGGAAAAAAGGGACAGAATAGGAAAGTTTATGAGCTAAGTTGTTTGCTACCCGAAGTAAGTAACAAGTGTTTCCCTCGGTTTCGGTACAATCGTTTGCGCGTTTCGGGGCGAAAAGGAATGCTGCTATCAGGGTGTCAGTTTTACTAGAATCATTAACAACTTGTTCGGTGGTAAAGTTATTTGTGCTGGAATTTTAAAGTGATACAACAATCGTGAGTTGGCTTTTGGTGAAGCGGAAATGCTTCCTTTTGCTTCACCTACTTTGTAGCTTTTTTTGGCGTGTATTACAAAACATAGATACATTGTACATAAATGTCAGTTTTAAGTTCATTAGGATAAACGGGTTACGAGTCAGCACAAAACTTAGAATGTATCACCTAGTGAAGCTTCCATGACTAAATAACGCAACTTTAGTAGACTTTTAGGACTAGACTTTTTTTTATACACTGAAAATTTATTTTCGTTAAATAGCTTTCACGCGTTTCGTAAACATGGATTTTGTACGTAGAACAAATGTCTCGTATATTGTATAAAACATTCATATTCTTTTTATCTGGTGAAATGCTATCATTACACCTTTTTGTAAAATGCACGAAATGAATTTCGTGAAGACCAGCTAATCGCTGTTTCACTTTTAGACCGTACTTCATGCATGATGGTGTTGCTGCTGGTATGGGCGGGAATAATTTATCTATATCAAAATAAAAATTACCGCATTGTCGAGAGCTAAAGCTTCTTGCTCATTAATCAGGCTTGTGCTCAGGAATCAGCGTGGTCTCGTGTGATCAACCACGGATTCAGAATCACCACTTTCATAAAATTCAGGCTCGAATTCCTTGTCAGAAACATTAAAAAGACGTTGGACAACTGGTTGCTTTTTTTGTCAATACATTTCGAGTCGATAAAGTAGATCTGTCAGTCCTTCATGTAACCAGCGGAGAGACGTTTCTTTTTAATTTGTGACAATATATTCGTAGCTCTTTGTATTGTTTACGTACAATGTACGATATTTCTTTCTGTGTCAACAGAAGCTTCGTGCTTTTAACAGTAGCGCGTGTGCCATTGATTACGAATGTATCTTCATAATAAGTACAAATCAGTTTGCAGAAAAGAACGAATAGATTTGATAGTTCTACCTTGATATAAACTAAAAATAATTTTCAGTGTAACCCTCCACTCTCCCCCACACCAAAGAGCTCACACATACTCAAAAAAATCGACACGTTACATCCACATTAAACGCACGCCATTTTCGTCCACTGCCAAAACCAGTAATAAACACGTGGAATTCACGGAAGAGCTACGTGATTTCCACGTAAATTCACATTCTACCTGAAAATCACTTAAATGTTCCGTGATTTTTCACGTACAATTCACTGGCACGCAATGTTTACCTGATTTTACTGAAGAAAATTTGGTTACGTGTGCAGGTGAAAGTTACGTGAAAACAACGTGTCGATTTTTTTGAGTGCAGAGAATCTCCTGGTTGTGAGCACTTACTGTCATTATTAACCTTCCTTATGCATTAGGAAAAAGATTCACCTAGTGAATTCAGGGTCAAAAAAGAACCAAGGCTTTGCTTCGCTGCCAAAAATGTATTTTTGAACCGATTTTTATAATGTTGGTCTCTAATGAAACGTTTAGATTCTGTATACCACATGCTGGTCTGTTTTTATTGAACTGACTATTCTGAGCACATAGCAACTCAGAACCGGTTCCGGTATGCATCCGAAGAGGACAATCTTGAAACCTGATATATAGTTGCACCGTTCGACAGCTCAAAATTCACGATTTCGGCTACTCTGGATCTGGTTTTGGTAGGACCCAAAGAGGACAATTTTGGAACTCCAAGTATTTGTAACGTTCGGCGGTTCAAAATTCATGGTTTTTGCAAACTGATACTCAAAAACATCGTGCCATATCCCTACCAATTAATTTGGGTCAGGATACTCTACCGATTCCGGTAGGGCCCAAAGATTAATCACCTGAATTCAAAGAATTTTCGATTACCTTAGCTTCTTGTTCTGACTCAACTATGTCATTTAAAGATCAGAAATCAAAATCACCATTCATGATGAAATTCAACTGAAAGAAGAAAAAAAAACTTATTCATTTTATAATAAAAGTGATAAATTTCATAAAAAAGCTGGTAATATCGAACTAAGTTTTTATTACAAAATTACCCCTAATTTTTGCAATACTTATTTTAAAAACCACATGAAAAATAGAAATGTTTGATGGAACTTTTACAAACTTGAAAGCAATGTATTATTTTTCAAAACCTTGAATTCAAGTAATTATTTCAAGAGAGCAACCCTGAGCAAACTTTGTCCTGTAAGAGTCAACTTTTGTGGAAAATATCCTTCAAATAAAAAAAACAACCATGCCACCTAATAATGACAAAGATCTTCAGGAATTATGTAAATACATAATGTAAAAGTCATAGCAGATGCAATTTGTCTATTTTTCCTCAAATTGTCAAACCCGGTCTGAAAACCCACAAGCTAACCACCTCTTGTGAAAATGTGAGAGCAGCTTTTGTAAACAATCCTTTGGATACAATTTTCCGACAACCGAAAGACACCTTCGCGTTGAGATGCGGAAAGTTTCACTATTGGGGATCTTGGTGAGCAAACTTCAGTTAGTGAGAAAATGTACTCCAAAGTTTTGTTCACAATCGGTGTAAATGGCCTTCAATGTTTTGTTTACAATATGCGTGTAGGTTTTACAATAAGCATGTGGGTCTTGATTTTGTGGTCACAATTGAGTTAGTTGTAAATGATTTTACTGTTCGATGAATAAAGCTATGTCCATTTAGAATCCAGAATAATGAAATCATCTGTATCTCGGTAACGGATTGTCGTACAAATAAGTTTAGTTATTAGTACGAAACACTGAAGAGGTTTGCAGATTGTAGAAGAATAACGCGTATCTGTCAAGATAAGCAAAGTTAGTTGGAATTAAATGAAACATACTAATTTTTCTTCTCATTTTTGGTTAAGTTTAATACATCAAAATAAAGGATATTCGCTGTACTTTAATACATATCAATACAAATTATTTCTCTTTGGTTCTAATGAAAATTAGCACTTTCTTCTTTATTCCTCCCATGAAACGCTGCACACTTCCGGAGTAAACTTCCTTGGCACATTTGTTCCACATTTTGCCGTTTTTCCACTTTTCTTAAGCTTCCGCTTCATTATTGCCCAAAATCTCTCGATGGGCCGGAGCTGCGGGCAGTTGGGTGGATTTATGTTTTTATCGATGAAATCTACGTTATTACCGCGATACGACTGGATGACTTCCCGGCTGTAGTGGCAACTTGCCAAATCTGGCCAAAACTCTACGGGACCTTTATGGGCTTTAATGAATGGTAGTACGTGCTTTTTGAGGCGTTCTTCCTTGTACAATGTACAGCTTTGAGTCCATCATCTTATTCTCTGAACACTAAGTCTGCTCAGTCAAGAATTCCATCTCTTGCCAAATGTTCAGTTCTTGACTATGAAAACAAACATACTTAAATTGGAAGACCTGCTCCTACCGTCGCCATGTAGAATGTATGGTCAGGCAGCCGTCGAAATCCATTTGATCAGGTGTCGTCAGGTTGATGAACATTGCATGTTTGTGTTTTTTCATTATCAATTTTGTTTGGGACACTATATCATCATACCTAAACACTGGTGTACTGATGATATATTGTCCAAAACAACATTGATCTGTTTGGTTGCTTGCTAGCTCGATAAGAACGATATCCCTCTCGCAAACGAATTCTTCGAACGGTACTGCGAGCATCAGTATATTTTTGTGCGATTTCATTATCTGATAGTCCAGGGTTTGCTCTGACGCTTCTCAACACCTTATGGTTCAGCATGCGGTTATATGTTCCACTACGACGCTTACCTTGAGGCACTCGATCCACGCTCTTTCGCTCCCTGAAACGTTTGAGCACATCATACACGGTTGATCTGGCAATTTTCAACGTATTGGCGATTTTTATTGCGGACCACGTTGGATTATCAACGTGGGTGTGCAGAATTGTTTCTCTCCTCCCGGCTGCATAATCAATGGTTGATCGCCAGAGCACGCTTCAAGGTACATGTCACCGCTAGCTGCCAATTCAATACTGGCTCATTGTCGCTCTGAACAGCATCGAGGCTGCCGAGCGAATGAGGCTGCTGTATGTGAAATTCACCCTACTTACATTTGAAGTCTGTGATTGGAAAATACTTGGCAATTAGTAAATTTACCTTGCCAAATTAAATTATATGACATCAGTTTATATTTGCATTATTTGAAAAAAAAAAAAATATGTTGAAAACCAATAGAACCGCGCAGAAATATTTCCGATCGATTGGTGATTTTTCTTGTAGAAACGACTGAGATATTAACGTTTAAAATATGTCCGCTTTTTGGACATTTGCAAAAGGATTTTTTTAAATTGTAAACAAGTATAGAAAACAAAGACGTAGTATTACATCAAAAATCATACGAGAGCACTTTGGTGGTACCTACACCCAAAAGTTGAAATTGTAGCAAAAAATGCAATTGCAGTTTTTGCAATCATATCTTGAGAAATCCGCATGATTCTGAAAAAGCAATTTTGTCCATCATGATCCACAAAACTTTTTATGGTACAAACAAAGCCATGCAACTGTGTGCAAGCGGTTATCGCTGTGTGCCTAGTGCCTCGACAGTCGCAGCATTTTTGTTCAACCGTCAACAACTTCTCAATATGGGTGAGACAATGGCATAAAGAACGCCGCTACGCCATATGCCACTGTTGCTTTTCCGCTGTCAAGTGTTCTATTTTTATTTGCCCTCGTCATCACCCTCCTATCGCCCTCTCATCAAGTCACCATGCGTTTTATGAAATAAACGAAGCCATGTGAGTGTGTGCGACCGACCTTTGCTTCATTGTTGTAACGTTGAGTGCTTCGACAACCGAAGCAACTGCAGGGCTTTTATTCCGTTCACCTCAACTTGTTGTGGTGACTGGATGGTTAAAATGAAGAGCCGTCATGCTGACGGTCGCGTTTCGACTCTCAGTAGCGACCGAAATCTTTTTTTGTGAGCCATTGAATTTACTACTACATGTATACCTCGATAGTACGTACATCAACTTTCTCACTTCAAATTGAAATTGCATAAAAACTACTGATTGTATCTGAAATCTAATACAACCAAAAGAAAGAACAGAAGCTGCTAATAGTCATATGGGATAAGTAGTTCAATCAGTAGTTTTTATGCGATTGCGATTTTAAGTGAGAAACTTGATGTACGTACTATCGAGGTATACCTGTATTAATCAACTGTTCAACCTCACGCACACATTGAATGTTTCTAATCGAATTGATGAGTTGCTTTTTTGCTCACGACCAATGTTGCATTTTTTCTCCAAGTTGCGATCCATTACGAGAAATGAAACCAAAGCATGCGAAATTGCATTACAATCATGCTTTTTTATTTTGGGTGTAGCTGAAACTAATTCAATGATAGTTCACTGAATGTTATTCTAATTATAATTGCAATAGTAGTCATTGTTAAATGAGTAAAATGTTTGAAAATATTAAAGTTTGTGTTAGATTTTTATTAACTAGAAAGATGTTTTTGATTTTTGGTAAGAAAATGGGACTTTTTTCAAAAAACTTAAATTAGCGACCTCTAAACAGCATTTCACAACATCGTCGCCATAAAAAAGTTTTGTTGTTTCACCCTTAGCTATCGTTTGAAAGGTGAGCCCCCAGGTTTTCTAATAAAAAATCATGTTGGGACACCCTAATCTAAATAGAAAAACGCCAATAAATCCTGCTTGATTTCTCCCTCTGAACATAAGTAAAAACCCAATATAAACTCGCTCAATCCAAATGAGCCAACTGGAATGGAAAACGAGAAGCCTGATATTGCAAAAAAAAAACTATGGATCGGAAAACGAAAACGGATTTCAGGAAGAGTCAATTCTATCGGAACTGCCCAAAACGAAAAAAAATTCAACTAAGTACATTAAATTATAACATAATCTAATAAATCATAACTTAATCTAATAAAAGTACTTCAAATCATAAAATAATCTAATCCTATCCCAGTGACGATGGTGGCGTCGTAACTTGACCGCTGTCACTGCTAAAATGACGTCCAGGGATGGCAGACGAGCTAGGGGAGTATGGCCGAATTTACAGATGCGGAAGGAGTGGTGGCTGGACGGAATGCTTCCGATTTTAAATTCGTTAAGAGCGTCCGCAATTGACTGTTTCCTCTAATATTGTATAGAAGCCCACTTTTCCAAGCGACCCGACTTTGCGTTATATTCCGCTATGACCGAGCGGGGGTAAGGAAGGCTCCTATATTTCGGGTAAGGTCCGGTTTCGTGTCCCACAGGACAAACGATGGTGCTGATCGTTGTCACAGAAAAACCAACACGTTGATCTCAACTTCCGTACACAAGCCCGTACACAAAAAGCGCCTGAGCGCTGGAAAGTCCAACGCGAATGATATGTTTTAGTTTTATGTAAAAACTTTAATATGCCTTAAGTAAATCATTACCTTTTTTGTACGTGAAACAAGTGGCGTATCTCGAGAAGATATCGCTTTGTCGGTCTCACATACCAGAGACTGTGAAGGAGTTGGCAGCGCTGTTAATCCAAATGGATGCAAACCAGTTCGCGCGTGTGGTATTTGGAATTTTTTGTTTGTTTTCACCCGTAATACCCTACAATTTCGTCGGTAAGTGTTCCTCGAAGTGTAGTGCCAGTGTTGAGCATCGAAAATCTCACTCAAATGTGGGCCCAGGTAGTGAAAATGA
>JASCZW010002413.1:0-40834 GCA_034211315.2 Aedes japonicus | reverse complement strand
TTTTTTGGCTTGAATGTTCAACTTTTTGCGAATGAATTTCTCATTATCATTTGATTTATTTATTTATTTATTTATTTAATCAATTTAGTTCATCGGACTTATTGTCTACATGACACAAACTTAAAACTAAATAAAACGGGCATTACAAACACGAGCCAAAAAGTGAGCTGAAGATTCGCCAAATTCAAACAATTCTTCGAAAGTCGTAAACGCTCGCATCATAGCTGTTAGAGGTTCGTTGTTTCCAAACGCTGTTCGATGGAATCGGGGTTGGAGAAGAGTACCACTCCGTAATGCTCTCGGAGGAACTCGGATGTTCAGTTGAGAGAGAAGCCTCGAGCAGTCGACCTCTCCATTCAAAAGTTTAGCAACAAAAACCGCTTGTTGATTTTTCCGTCGACGTTCCAAAGTATGCAATTGCAGCAGATTGCAGCGATCTGAATACGGCGGGAGATTTTGCGGATCACGCCATGGTAGATTACGCAATGCCATCCGGATAAACCTGCGCTGTATTGTTTCTATCCTCAAGCTCCAAGTCAATTGATAAGGAAGCCAGACCAAGGCGGCATTTTCTAGGATCGGTCGTACCAGTGAACAATAGAGAGCTTTCAGGCAGTACGGGTCAGTGAAGTCTCTTGAGATTTTTGACACAAACCCTAGCTGGCGATTAGCCTTAGAAATCACAGCAGAGCGGTGGAGGTTAAACGATAATTTATGATCCAGTAGAACACCTAAGTCGCTGAACTGGTCGGTTCTATGTAGAACGACGCCATTGATGGTATAGTCGAAAACAATCGGCTGCTTGATGCGGTAATACGACATTACCATACACTTTGGAATGCTGATCATAAGTTTATTCCGACGGCACCAATCAGTGAATCGATCCAATAATGATTGAAGACGAGTACAATCCTCGGCAGTCCGTACTACAAAAACAGCTTTAGATCATCAGCATACGCAAGCCTGCAGCCATCTCCTAGTAGAAGCAATACGTCGTTGAAGTATAAAACAAACAGCAGCGGTCCAAGGTTGCTACCCTGTGGAACACCTGACGAGTTCGTAAAGAAACAGGAAGTGCTTGTATCAAGTTTTACTCGCAGAGCCCTGTCTGTTAAATACGAGCACAGCCATGATGTCAATCTTTCCGATGTGCCGAGTTTTGAAAGCTTCGCCAGCAGAATTTCATGGTTGATTGTATCAAACGCTGCTTTTAGATCAGTATAGACGACGTCTACTTGTGCCCCTTTCTCCAATTTTTTGGTGGAAAGAATACTCCAATCATTTGGTGGAAAGAATACTCCGGTTGATTTGCAGAAACTGCATAAACGTTTTAAGCCTGCAACTTTTGGTGTGACGCTAGTGAAGTTAACATTTTAAGCTCGGTTCACAATGGGTTATATTTCCTTACAATATTTCTTCTACAAAACTACTAGTATCAGTAATTTAGATAAAGCATCATACACTGCTGATAAACTATAAAAATACTATCGTTGTGATAACTACTGTACTAAGTACAACAAGGTAGATGTTGTTCTCGAATCAAATGAACGACAAAACACGATAACTTTCGCCGCGAATATATTGCATATAGCCATCAAGAAAACCGAGCTGTCAAAAAACTACAACACGCAGCACCACGCAGAGAATGACAGCAGGGATGCCATAAATACAGACATGTCTGTATTTATACAGACATCATACCGGTTACAGACATTATACAGACATTTGGAAAATGTTACAGACATATAAAGACATTCCGGAAAAAAACTGGATGTTTTTGAGCCTGTTTTCACTCATTCGACCCTTGTCAAAGGCGTAGCACTGAAACGAATTAAACATACAGCCACCATAACGAATGTTCTTGGCGAGTCGCATCACGAAGAATTGGTGGCAATGATGCCGTCCAAACCATTTATTCTTGTAATCGATAAGTCAACTGATATCAATGTCTTGAAAACTTAGTAGTGAGAATTGAATGGCAATGCACCGTTATTTCGAGATTCTTTTATCACTTACTTGAGCTTGCTGAAGCGGATACTAACTCACTGTACTCGAAAAAAGTGCACCATTTTTATCCGTGTGTAACTTTTTTGTCCGTGGGTGAAAATTGATGAAAATGAGTGTACAGAGTTTTCTTATGCAGGTAACATATATATCGGGCGGTTTGGCCACGTTAATTTTTGCGCTTATTTTGGCGGGAGTGCATGAAATTAATTACGAGGCAACGACGAGAAATTTTATGTTTACGAATGAACAAGAGAGTGTAACGAAGGAAGCGGCGATTGGTGAGATGTATCTGACTAAAACTATATAACGTCAACCTTATTTTTAAATAATACCAAATACGTGCCTGGATAAAAAAATATATATATATATATATATATATACATATATATATATATATATATATATATATATATATACATATATATATATATATATATATATATATATATATATATATATATATATATATATATATATATATATTGTGAATCACTAATACGCGTCAATCAAGCACATACGCTTGATTGAAAGTTTCAGTATGTCACTACTGGAGCGGGGCTTATCGTGTACGAAGATAGCTTCGGAATGCTTGCGTTCTTGAAATGGGCTATTGGAGTCGCGGTAGAGCTGTCACCTTCTAATCCCCGGATTTAAGCTTTTTGCAACTGTAAACAGCAAATATGAAACAGTTGCAGGAAGATTCTATCCATAATACCGCTGCCAGACAGTGGGAATTAGATTGTAAACACACACACACACGTGGGTGAAAATTGATGAAAATCTGAGTATAATTAGTTTGTTCTTTACATGTGCAAAATTTTATAACAATCGGTTTAGTGGTTATTCAGATGTCATCGAAACAAAAAGAAAATCGCCAGAGAATTTTGCGCGCCGTCATGGAAAATCCGACTGCGACCATGAAATGGATCGGAAGACAACTGGGAATCACCCATACAACTGTGTCTAGGGTGGTGAAATCGTTTAAGGATTCCCAACGACCGAGCGGTATTCAAGGTCCGCAAGGCACCGAACCGGCGTAATCAACAAAACACTGCGGCTAAATCCCGCGCATGGAAGCTGTATCGAGAGTGGTTAACGAAGCCGATGTGTGTGGTTATGGATAACGAAACCTACATCAAGGCAGACGCAAAACAGATACCGGGGCTGGAGTTCAACGTTGCCAAATCACGGTTTGATGTTCCGGAAGACATAAGGAAGAAGAAAGTGCACAAATTCGCCAAAAAATACATGCTCTCGAAGGCCATATGCCAATGCGGTAAACTGAGTAAACCGTACATCACAACGGGTACCATCAACAGCGAAATTTACCGCACCGAGTGACTCCAGAAGCGTCTGTTGCCCTTCCTGCGGTCCCACGGAGACGAGACATTATTTTGGCAGGCCCTGGCATCATGTTATTAAGCGAGATCGACGTTGGATTGGTACAGAGACAATAACGTTGTTTTTGAGCATGAGCATGAGCATGATTGACCGCCCGAGGTTGCTACTCTGTTATTGCCAGATCAGCTGTTTTAACACAGAGAACTAATAGACGATGCTTGGGACTAACATACATCTTTAATGTGTAAAAATTGGTGATCCTAAACTAAGGCAATACCGGCGCCGGCCTCGTCCGAATGCAGGTCAAATAAAGAAAGGGTAGGAATATGTTGACGTGATACTCGCTTTATTGGAAGCTGAGAACACTTCTGCACTCCCATGAGAAATCACTTGGATTTTGGATAGCAGGATTGGGTAGCAGCAGGGTTCGTTTTGGTTAACGATAAGCTGCCAAGTGAAATATTTAAAAAGTACCGATTTCCGATTTGAACCGATTTAAACCAACAGTATGGATGCTATTGGGGCCACTCGCAGAGTGTGATAGTGGTATTTTATTTGGAAAATTCATCTCAACGCCTGAGAGCCAACTTGGACCGATCTACACCAACAGTACGGATGCCGCTGTAGTCACTTAAAAAATGGGACAGTTATTTGTTCCAAGATAGGGTGGCCCGACGATCATGACGAACGAATAATTTGGATCACAATTAATTATGTACTCACCACCGACCCATCTTAGCCGGTGAACCACGACTTTTCATGCTCACTCGATCACTCGCGCAACGAACACGCAACCGAAACAATAGACAAAACGCTTCGCCCGATAACAAAATAATGCGGAATAAAGTTTCGACACAAACGGATTCAACTGACGGTCGACGCAAACCTATTAAAAATAAATTTATTAAATATAGATGTAATGGATAACAATTACCTGTCAGCACTTACTACTACGCAGTCACCTGTACCCAACTCCGCAGGCATCCGTCGAGTTGCTGGTACATTAATTCATCTACAAGCCTAAATCTCAGTTTAGGCGAAACCATCACTGGCCATTTTTTTATTATATTAAACTAATTCGAAAAGTATGTAAGAAACCGAACATTATTACGGACTGACACGGATCTTCATTTTCACCAAACAGTATGGAACATCACTAATTAACGCTATATGTCCAACAGTTTTATTGCTTTTGAAACTTCATGCCACCGAACAATAGGTCTCGGAAGTTACCCCGCTGTTCCCGTTGCAATCTGCAACAATGCAACGTACATGGACTCACGCTACCGAACTATAAATAACCGATACAATACATAACAAAACATAATAAAACCGACACCAAGTTGATACGGCGCATATGGTCGTTTCTATGGCACAAATCATTCTTCGCTAAATGCGGTTCACAAATTTCGTTTTTCTGGCTCTTAAAACGAGTCACTTTCACATAACACTGTATGAAAATTTTCAGCTTTTATCTTTTTGGAATCACTTTTCACCAGTACAGCTCCACCGAAATTAGAACTCGCAAGGGAGAGAGAGGACTCGTTAGGACTAGCAAACACCGAATCAACAACACACTCAGAGACAATAACGTTGTTTTTGTACCAAAAACCGCCAAACCCCTAAATTCACCAGAGATTCGTCCGGTGGAAATATTTCGGGCCATAATTAAGGCCAAAGTTCGAAAATTGCCCAAGGTGTTTAAGAACGAGCTGAAGTGGAAGAAAGAATGGATAAAAGTGACAAAAAAAGTCGGCTCCACCATTGCACAAATGTACTGAGGGGTCTTAAGAGAAAGGTGCAGGCTTTCAGCAATGTAAAGGAAATTGAATAAAGTAATTATTCCAAAACATAATTCATATGTATGAGTTCATTCCCTGAATGTTTCAAGAAAATCCGACTTAAAATAAATTTTTGGCTAACACTTTTGTCTGGTGCATTTTTTTCGAGTACTGGCCTTACGATACACTGTGCTATTGCTACAAAGTTTAATGAAGATTTGCATTTCGTACAAAAGGAAGCTAATAGGATTTCATGTAGACGGAGTGAGTATTATGCACGGTGGAAACCATTCTATTACTGCACTTTTTGATAACGGCTGGCCCAATTTATTCGTAGCATTTACCATTCATTTGCTTTTCGAGCATCATATTTATGTAACAATATTCCAGGTATTGTAAAATTGATGTTTCGGGAAATACATAGCGTCCTCAGCAATAGTACTTCAAAAACAGCAAAGTTCAACTGCAGCTTCCAATATAGCCGAAACCTTTGAATATGTTACATCCATCCACGATCCGATGACTTTCTTTAGAACAAGTTGTTAAGCGTGTTCTTGAAGCTGAAAGCCTTAAAAGTATGTTTCAGTTTCCGTAATACATTAGTGAGCGCAAAGCAGAATGGAATGCTAGAGAAAGTTTACGGCGCCTCCGTGATTCATCAAACTACCTGTACTTGGTCGCAATCAACCAAATCTTACCGAAAAGAAAATCAACCGGTTGTATCAACTTTTTCAATATGAAAAGCCAATGGTGTGCAAGCTAAAAACAGAAACTAACAAATTGACATTTTTGATATTGGATTGTTTCTTGAAACCATATATTTAAAAGGATTGACGAACCCTGGATTTGTGGATCTGATCCCCAATAACTTCTGCGAGTTGGAAAAACTATACAAAGGTGTCGAAGTGCTGGCCTTGATCAACGAATACGCTAGAAATAACAAGTTAAATCAAATTAAAAAAACCAAGACCTTACCTATTAAACCCTCAACAATTTACATCATAATCGTTACTTCACGGAGAATACAAGCATAACAATTACAGCAAACAATTTAAGGCTCGAACGCAGTGATAACGGAAGCGGAACGGCATCGGCAGAGGAAGAGCCAAATCTGACTAAAACCTCTTGTCATATAGAAAACTGATTAGATCCAAATTGATTACAACTGGAAGTATCGACGAAATTTGTGAAAACTGTCAAACTTGCCATTACCGTTTTATTTTCGTCTACATTGAGTTTGGGTCTTTAGCGTTAATTGATCCTGACAATATCAGAGCAAAAGCCAATCCAATAATTCTTCAACTTATTGAAGGATTTGAGAACATTATTGATGATGCATAAATTCAACCAACAGGCAACGGGCTCCGGGAATTGAGATTTTGGTGGATTTTCAAAAAAAATCTGCATTACGAAAAGTTTTGGAACAAGTACTTATCCTTATGTCGTTGTAGTGGCGACTGAGCCTTTCCGTGTTTCGACATTTCTTTCCGAATGTTGATATACCACATTCAACGGCAGCTTTCTAACGAACTATTTCAATTTACAGTAGATCATTGCACGACCGCGTCATCAATGCAGTTTAGACAGTGCAGGTAATTTGTTGATATGGACAACCAAATTTGAGTTTCTCAAGAATTTAGAAATAATGAATTTTGTAGTAGTGTTGTGAAGGTGAGTTGATTCTTTAAATTTATGAATGATAATAAAAGATTAGCCTAGAATTGTTCAAAACATCAAATATATTGATTGAAAAACGACAGCGATTTAGTCAAATGTATGGAGGTGAAAGGAAAGTTGACATTTAAATATAAAACTGGAAATCTCTTTTGTATTAGATTTTTGTTTATGCAATATTTACAAAACATAATTTCACCTCTACGCGTTTGTCAGCATCGATTTTCAACATTTTTTTCTGTTGAAGCACCATAAATCCAAAACTGAAACCCTTATACAGACAAATACAGAAATTTCATCGCGGGCAATTTCAGAGTTGCTTTTGCCTCGAGCAAGCGAGAACGTCATTTGTTTTCTTTCTGATTTTACGCAACAGCTTCGAGTGTTCACAATTGGACACTAGTAATTTTCAATGTATTTAATTCACTCTATTTAACTCTGATTTTTAAAATAACATATATTCACTTAAATTCCATATCTGATATATTCGTACAATTTGATATCGTATTTACTACTATTTGTGTAAGGCTTTGCCCTTTTTCGAGAAGAAGTTTTTTTTATGTCTCCAATTGAGTCATACTTTGAATAAACCCATCAACAACAAAAGCAGGAGAAGAGAAAAACGAGCTCAGCCCGTTGCACTTCGACCCAAGCTTCAAGCTTCCTAGAATCGATGTTTAGTAAATTGCCAATCTATACATATCGCTATCACGCCTCATCATTGCACCTCAGTAAAGCCGTCCTAATCATGTATCACATATTAAACATTTCCTGAACCCTCATAGTCGTTGTTGGCATGGAATAGAGCTCACCGTACTATATTTATTGCCATTAGCAGAATGTCCACAATGTTTTCAAACAAATTGGACGTTAAATTTTTCGAAACCCTTGTAACCGATACGAATCGATGAAGGTTGATTCGATTTTAAGCTGTAATGAGTTACTCGCGAGTTACTTGATGCATCAAAGCAACTCAGAGTACATACTTAAAAAAATTGAATTTTACACGAGACGTAATTCATCCTTGTAAAAAGTCGAGGAACGAAAAATAAGATTTACTGTAAAATTATGTCTCTTGAAACTGACACATACGCAATTCGCAAAAAGATGTGTTTGATTGAATTTATTTTCTCTTCTCTTTCAACTCATTCTTATGTGCTTAAGGACGCTTGCATGTGTCGGTCTCTGGGGACATAAATTTACATGACATTTTGGTAGTGTGTAGAGCTGTCTCACCCCTAGATTGATACAGACTTTTGCAAAAAGTATCTGGCATCCTTGGATGAAAGCCGCTTCGGTCCTGTGCTGAAACCCGATGACAAAAAGCTGGATACTCTATTCGGAAAGGTTGGTCATAATACACTGAAAATTTATTTTCATGAACATAGCATGAACTTTGTCGCCTGTCAATTGTATGCGTGTTCATCACTGCTCACTTGTACAATTTATTGATTCGTTCGTTGACTTCTGTTGGTGTTTCATTTTCGTTTCCTGATTCGATTGTGTGCTAGTGCTCGAAGCTTTCAATCGGATCACTCGGTGATTGTGTGGTACCGCGTTCAAAGCAAAAATGAATCGGAAGCGGAACAGCAGAGTGTAGCTAGTATATGAAGCGGGAAAACAGAAAATATTTTGCAAATAAACGCCAATTTTAGGGGTTTTTTTTTCATTAGGGCGAATCTGAAATTTAGAGACTCTCTTTGATTACTTTCTCTTTCATTCATATTCTATTCAGCTTTACGACTCAAGTCGAGTTATTAGTACGAGACACTGAAGAAGTCTGCACATTGTAGACGAAATACGCGTTATTGTCGAAGATAAGCAAAGGTAGTTGGAATTTAATGGAAGATACTAATTTTTCTTCTAATTTCTAGTTAAAAACATATGCATTCTTGTTGAAATAGAAAACTATCGAATGTTTGTTTATTCATTGTTTATGCAATTGAAATGTCGATAACGATTTTTCGTGCATGTTATTTTTAAAAAAATGCATAAGATGTGCATAACACATTGTGTCAATAGTCCTAAAAAAATTGTCACAGCTGATCGGATAAGTGTGACAGGAAAATAAAAAAAAATCTAATTGAGTAGGCTGATTTTTCCCAGACGGTACATACTTAACAAAACTTCCAACACTGTTATTCGAACTAAAAGACAATGCTAGACAAAATCGTCGAAAGGTCGAAAGTAACAATTGTAAACAATGACTTCAAAGGTAATTTTCCTGGTAATTCCAGTTTGTTAACATCAAAATCCACTACCTACGGCAAGGTAATAGCTCCCTGTAGTTGTTTCTGGTGCTGTGATTTGTTTGTGGGAGCAAGCAAACCCCAGAAAAATACGCTAAAAGTCATTGTTTACAAATGTTACTTTCGACCTTTTGACTATTTTGTCTAGAATGAATGATTCTGTTCAAATGAACAAATGAATCATCTTTCGTCTCCGAGCATTATCATCTGGCGATGCTACTGGGTCGTCTTTCGATACCCACTCAATCAACGAAGAGTGAATCACAAGTAGGCAGAACTGCTGTCCATTCGACTTGCGTGGTGGAATGAAGTAATCTACAAAACGTCTAATCTTGTTCAATCAGTGAGTTCCTGCGTATGATGCCTTCATCAATACATTTTTCGATGTGCTTGATTCAAACTCGGATAACATTAAATAATTTTCGCCGATTTTTGCGGCAGTCACCAACACTGCAGAAAACAAATGTCTCGTAAATTGTATGAAACATTCATGTTGAATGTCATCTAACAAAATGCTATCATTACATTTTTTTGTACAATGCACAAAATGAATCGCTGCTTCTCTTTGATCGTGCTCATAAATATTGCTGTCGAGAGTTAGAACCTCATGCACAATAATCAAGTATCTTCTCACTGGTCAACATGGTTTAGTGAGATCAATCACGGACTAAATAACAGCTGTTCCTAATAATATGCGATCGAACCCCATGGCAGAAACATTAAAAAATAAAACGCTGAATAACTTCTCGTGGTTGCGCCTTTTTTAAATTATATTTTTAGCCGATAAAGTAGATCTGTCAGTCGTTTATGTAATCACCAGAGAGGCGTTTCTTTTTTTATTGGTAACAAACTACTCGTAGCTCTTTGGATTGTTTTCGAACAATGAACGAATGTTCTTTCTGTGTCAACAAATGCGTAGTGCTTTTGACAGTTGCGCGTGTGGCATTAAATACTAAGGTAGCTTCTTAAATAATACAAATCAGTTTCGTTTCAGAAAACAACGAAAACATTTGTTAGTGCTACCTATGATTCCGAAATATAAACGAAAATTAAAGTTCAGTGGACAGATTCTTGGTCAGCTATTCCGTATGCAAATTAGCGTATCGAAAAACTGTGGTATTTTTCAGTTAACACAAGTGGTCTAACTTCAGTTAATGTCAGTAGTATGCAATTAAAATACTCATTCTAAACTATCCCGCACTTCCTTTAACATGCAACGAGTCTACAGCAGTTTACAACCGTTATGAAACCCCTCTACCATCGAAACCGTTAGGAAACGTGTCAATTTGGGACGTCGTGCTCTGTGACGGCCACAAAATTGTTTTCATCCCTCCATAAAAAAAATCCACTGCTGCTCCCTGCTAGGCAACGTACGTATCTGCTTCTGTATGGCTCATTTAACGATATTTAGAATTTAATGGCTAGAAGTTTAAAAATGCTTCTTTTTCTTATTCTTTTTATTTTTCAATTTGTGGCCCCTGTTCGTTGATTCGTCACGATCGTGAGGAAACCGCAAAATGTCTTCTTCATCTCCCTGGAAGTCAGTATCGTCAACCGGTCGCAATAACATCCCACTTTTCCACTTGAAACTATAAGAACTAGTTGTTACCAACGGAGCGAGCAACCAATCCAATGCTCGAACACGTTTTTCCACTTATCAAACTGGAATTTTGGAGTAAATTTTGGAATGAAAAAAAAAAGTGACAAGAGCTCCCCGGTCGCAATACCTGTCGTGCTCGAGAGGAGAGTGAGGAAACTTTTATTCCTTCTCGGCGCAATCGTTTGGCGGGGAACCACATTTCGTCACCGTAAGTGTGGATGAAAAATTTTCATCTGTAACTAACTAGCACCAACTGTCAATCGTAAATCTCGTGAATAGCAACGAATCACACTCAGGAAAGTTTCACTCTCCAAGCCACCCGGAACAAATCGAGGCGAGTGGCGCGTGGTTGATATGAATTTATGTGTTATTTTTTCCGTTTGACTCAGACCCCTTCGGAAAGTTGAAACAAACAACCGGCGATCGTAGAGAGCGGAAGAAATATTCTGTCTGCATCCTAGCGAAGGAAGACTCTTTGCTGACGTGTCGATATGAATTGGTAGCACGCGCTCTGGGAGGCCTTTGATCAGTGCTTCTCCCAAAAGCGACAATAAGTTATTGCAACCTGAGCTCGAAAAGGGGTATCACTTTCTTACTTTTTATTTTTGATTTGAGGCTATGCGTCAGTCAAATGTGCCGACAATGTGACGATGACAATGAGAAGGGGCCAACGATGGATGACGGGTGGAGGTAAATTTATTGGTCATGTAAATGGTTAGTAAGAACAAATTATCTTTACACCCTTTTCTTCGGGCGGCACTTGAAATGGTGTGGATTACCAGCAACGTGCGCTCGGATCAAATAATCGATGTCTGGTCGTTGAGAAGCAGTTCAGAGCACCGCCAGGTCATGTTTACTACTTAAGAGTGGAAACAAATTAATTTTGCGGTGTCAGATTTCCGTTCGAGGGTAGCATTTCATCGTAATTACGATGTTTATGTTTTCGGTTGAAACGGTTCACTTAATGTGAAGCGTCAAGTTGAGGAGAAAACAACAAAATAGGACACTAATCATTAAAAACTAGAAATAGATATCGATAAACATGAAACAGGAATCAGAACTCAAGAAGCATCTAATTAGAATTACACATTTATACGGACCATTAAGCAGGTTTGTAATTGCATGCTTTTTTTATGTTAAGATACTAAGGTATAGTTAAGTCTGTCTACCATATAAATCCGGAAGAATCTACTCTGATAAAAGAGTCTGAAGTTCACACACACACACAAAACCCGATACAAAATTGGGTTCCACAGGAATCTTTTGAAGAGGCTTATCGCAACTAATCTGGACAGCTGCTGTTTTGAAGGAAATTTGCCTGAAGAGGATGATTGGTGCAGCAGCCAATTAAACGTAGTCATATTAAAGATTGACAAAAAATGGCTGAACTGAAAGTTAATTTTAGTGTATTTTACAAAATCGAAGGTAATACTCACAAATCCATTCGTTGTTTTCAGCAACGAATCTGATATGTTCTTATTATGAAGATACATTCGTAATTAATGGCACACGCGCAACTATCAAAAGCACACAAATTTTGTTGCCACAGAAAGAACATTCGTACATTGTACGGTCACAAATTAAAAAGAAACGTCTCTCTGGTGGTTGCACGAAGGACTAACAGATCTACTTTATCGACTCAAAATGTCGCAAAAGTCGATTTTAACGCTCTTAAATCATAGCTCCCTAAATAGTGGAACTAGAGCGATGTCTTCTTTGGCAAAGTTGCTAGAAATGTCAAGCTTCATATTTTGGCGGTATGACTTTTGTGATCAATCCCCCTAAAAGTGAGATAAAAATTGATTTTTTTTAGGATTTTGAGATAGAGAAATGATGTCTTGAGCAAAATTGTAGAAAAAGTCAATACAAACAACTTTACTGAAGACATAAAAATTGTATGTTTCACCCAATTGGAGATAGAAAGAGTTTTATAAGAACTAACCTCCAAAAACACATTTTTCACTGAAAGATTTCGTTTTTAATTTTAAGGACAATTTAATGTTCTACAAAGTTATTTGCAAGATCTAAATACAAAACATTCTAGAATATACTATACCTGCATTATTTCAGTAGGATGAGTTATTGAACATTTTTCCGTTTTTTTCGTCGTATTTTCGAAGGCTGTACCACACTTAGGAGCAGATAGGAGCAGATAACCTTGGCTGCATCTAATAGTACATTAAATAAGCTTTCAAGTGGTGTTTAGTTTGTCCGTCCACAACCGTCTGCTGGGAAGTTATGCTCAAAACAAATTTCAATCGTTTTACTATATTTCATTATTCAAACAGTATAAAAAATTGCGTTGTCATGGTAACCACACCTTCAAACTCATTAATTTTTAGCATAATTGTACATTTTGTTTGTGTCAATATTTTTATTCATTGTATGTTACTATAATTAACCCGATTTTAACTTCAATTATTATTAATTATTAATTAAACATATGTTTTCGAAGCCGTTTTTAATTGCAACAGCGTCGTTTGTTAGCAGCTGTTTATCATCGCCAGACAATGGTTTCTCATGCTTTTTGGGCCAACCACAAATGCTTGTAATCAATGAATGTGATGATACGGTTCTTGAACTCTCGATGTCTATTGAAAAAATAAAGTTTAATAAATTCATTCTTTGGTGTCAGTATAAAATGCATATACCTCTTCCAACGTTCTTGCCTCTTGAGCTTCTTCAGATAGTTGACCGATTTGAACAAAGAAATGATTTATCACGGCCGATCCATGTTTCAATACTCTATGACCGATAACTGATATACCAAGAGTATAAACTGGGGACATAATTTTTAGTATGTTCCCAGCTATGGCCTGTTGTATCAATTACGTAGTAATAAGGTTGTTATTGGAAAAATTTCGAGTGGAAATGCATGAATTCAAGATTGTTTATATTTAAGTGGCTCATCTGAATACAAACCGAAGGGACAAAATCATTGTATAGTGAATTATAATGTTTTCATTATTGCATGGCTGATGCATCATATATGAACATCACTTAAGTGTTTCGATGCAGTTTTACTTTAGTTTGTTTTGTGAAATGTTGTATTAAGAAATCGAATACAGCTAGCAATGCCTTATTCATAAAATTAGAAATAAAACATCCGTACAAAGACTGCATTTTGTAACTAACCCATCGAATGGGACGAATTTGCATCCATAAATAGACCCAATTTGGTGCTTGAAGACCGACATTTAATCCATATCCCTCGAATGTTTCTGACTTTATAATAAGAGTTGTGTAACTTTTCGTGATACATACTACAAAATGTATGATCAAACTTATCTTAGAAAGTGTCTAATTAGTTGAATCAGCTTAAAAATTTTATGAGTTATAATGAAAAATGTGATCGATGGTTGCATAATAGGCTGAGTCAAGGGACACATACCCTACTATAATTTAAATGTGCATTCTATACGACAGCCGTGATCAGAGCTCTAACTCTAACAAATTATTAAGCTAGTGATCAGACTTCTCAAACTGAACGAAGGTCATCGAAAAGTTTTACTTAGGATAGATGTTGACAAAGAATTGAAGGCTCAAGTTTTTTGAAAAGACTAAGACGCTGAGGGTCCGCTTAGGATGGTGAGTAGCATTGAGGCCAAAGAACAAATTTTATTTCATGCTATAAACATGCATTTGACCAGTTGAGAATGTATCACACATTTAAGTCATTTTTTCAATGCCATGTCGTATAACGTTTATATAAAGGCACTAACATTAGGTGTGATACTGATTATGCCGCAATTCACTCGTTGACTTCTTACTTTCAACCTAAGGGAAAATACTAAATGTACACTTCTCATATTCGTGGCAACTTATACTGTTATTCTTAAATTTGATTTATGGAATAAATAACCAAAATACCTGGTTTGCTCATGGTATTATAACTGAATTTAATTGCACTTTTTTCGAAAAGGGTGAATGATATGATCAAGGTAATTATCTGACTGCTCGAAAAAAAGCACAAAGTCACAGACAGGTGTAACTGAAGCCTGACAACGACAAGCATGTATAGTCGAGATAGGACGCGAAAGACCCGCTTAGGATACACCATTAGAAGCAATAAGGTCTGTATCCACATTAATCCGGACACCTTTAAATCAATTTCACTGTGGTATAGGTGAAAGTCTATGATGCCACTATGCTAAAACTGTGATGGAGTGGTACCAAGCAAATCAAGTGAACATTGTACCAAAAACCTCAAACCAAATTGCCCAGAGCTACGACCAATCGAGAGATTTTGGGCTCTGATGAAGCGGAAGCTTTCTGGAATGAAGCAACGAATCAAAGACATCAAACACTTCCAGCAAATTTGGACAAAGACGGCTTCTAAAATTGATGAAGAGTCTGTACAAACCCTAATGGACGGAGTTAAGCGCAAAGTTCGAAAATTTTATGCAAATACCGAATAACTATGTTTTGTCTTCACGAATTGTTAAAACACATCCCATGAATCTGAAATAAACAACTAAGACAGAATTATAATGCGTAACTTATGTTTTATTCATGTTTTGAGGTGTCCAGATTATTGCGGATACAGACCTTAGATCAAACCTATCCATGTAGCATATATCTGTAGCAGTGTTAGGTGAGTCACATACAATAACATACAGTCGTTGTTTCCGTGTAACCTCCTTGTCTGTAAAGTTCAAAGACGGCAAACCGGTTGTAATCGGTTTTAATGCGAGGCAATGAGATTGTTTCCTTCATACCATCATTATAAATAAATAGAAAGGAAAAACCAATAAAAACAAACCCGCAAGATAGGAAGAAGACTCGTTTTTTTTAAAGTTTCAAATAAGTTCTTATTTAAAATATTTTAATTTTGGATAGCAACTAGATTCCAAACTGTAGAGCAGGCAGTGATTTGGGGTGTAGCCAATCATATATTTTTTGTTATTTCATGGTTAGCTTAGAGTGACTTAAACTTTTTAGTCAAAGACACGAAGAGTCGTTGTGAGAATATCACCAATAATCACACATACTTCTTTTCACTTTTTCTTACGCAGCGCCGCACGCGGTTTAGTAAGTAAGTATATGTCTGGATTCACATCAGCTCTTCACAAACATATTTCGGGTTCCAAAGGGATATACCGTGGATATAACGAAATACAATTTAATCCAGGAATCAAATAGAAATACAGTATCAAAAACAATAACGGACCATACTCGCGTACACACAATTATGAATAAGACAAGACGGACAAATACACAGTACACTGACAAAACTTAACAAAACAACATACACAATAAAGGAGAGCGAATTAATTTTATTAAAACTATTTGAATCATCACGATGATATCAGTGACTTATTGGACGCCACAGCCTAGGAAAGTCTGTGTGTTGATTTGAAATAGAGGCCTATAGAAACAATTTTTTCCAATAAAAGGGTCCGATGCAGATTGAAAATAAGAGCTTCTTACCACTTTGATATAACAAAAAAATGTCTAAGAATACTGTAAATTTTTGGGCTGCCTGTAGCAGGTGAATCTAAGATCATTGCTTTCCAGTTATCGTTTCCAAGGAGATTCGGCAAAAAAGAGGTAAAAAGAGCGAGACTTTTTGTACAGTTCTGCTGGTTGGTGGGATATTTTTCAATCAATGCTACACTCTTAGAAAAAGTCATGTAAATTTAAGATAACTTGGATGCATATGAAAGGAGTGGCCCTTTAGACCGAAACCTGCGTCTGTTCTTAAATTTACAAGACCAGAAAAACTCGAAATGATAACTTACATAGGATGGCGTAAAAATGAGTTGAGTTACACAAAACGACATTTTCCATATTTTTCTACAGAGATAAAAAGAAACGCTGAATTTTCTGCGTTATCTAATGCACATACAGGGAATGCTAGATTTGGCAAAAAATAATGGGATATTTCATGTAAATTTAGGCCAGATAACACCTAAATCAGGCTTGTTGTATGAAAGATTGCAAACAATATCGTTGTTTACGCTCCTTTAGCTTGGAATTACATGAGCGGAAATTTTACGCGCTCGTTAAAATTAATTTTTTTTTTTCTGTGTACGGCTGATGCAAATACAAATGCCTCTTGATGACTGTTTTGATTTTAAGGATCTAATTTTAGTTGCCGTTAGAGAAAAAATCTTGCTGTTGTAGTGAAATTTTATCATAAAATAATTTCTTCAAGACGATAGATTGCAGTGGCTAAAATTTGCTCAATTTATTTTGTTTCTTAACCTCTTAAACACTTGTGAAAATGCTACACAGCTTGAAAAAGTAGTGTGAATTTCTGTTCAATATCATACACATAAATGGAGCGTCACAGAGCATACACATTCAAATTATAAATTATGTAAACTTCAGGGTAATTCCATACATTGCCGATAATATTGTATGCAAGAGCTCGTCTTTGAACTATTTCATGTAAGTTGCTGCTTCGTGTGGAACGAAATACAATTTCACATGCTCTGATATCTACAGCACAATGAAAATTCTGATATTTTTCTGTGTAGAAGTTGGCGTCACGTCAGATTATTGAATATTATAAGCAAATGAACTCCGTGCGTTACGCTGCGTTACGCTGCGTAACTGTATATCATAGAAAAAGATTAATTTGCAAAGATTTAGCTTTTCTCCTTGTTTCCCAAATTTTACCCAAGACTGCACTTTTAATTTTTGAGTATAATATTTATTAGCAATGAAATTCCATTAATTATTTATATCATGCAACATAAGTGGTCATTGAATTACCTATCCCAGAGAGAAGAATGGAGCCTGTGACTTGCCGCGACGCATGAAACCGGCTGCGATAAAAAAAAACTCTTTCAAATAAGGAATATTACGAGTGATGTAATCCTTGTTGCACGTAAATAAATTAAGCCAACAGAAATTAAAGTATTTGGAAACTGCGCATAATTAGAGGCTGTTTTTAATTGGGCATTAATGTAGAACTATGAAAGAATTATTTATATAATATTGAACATATTTATGTAAACATTCGTATTTATTATATTTGATCTTCATTTGGCTGACCCTGGAATGCAATAAATGTTGTAACGTTGCATTAAATGGAAAAATGGACAAAAAATGCCGATTTTTCAAGGGTTTACCTTCACCCGCACTGACAAAACTAGCACCAATCATAGTAACCCATGAGCCAGCAGACAAAATTTAACAGATAATTACCGAAATGACAGCCGAAAAAAAGTTCATTTCTTTAAATGCAAACGTTAAACTGTTAAAGTGTAGATTTCTGTGGTTCCGTGGTTAAGTCCGTTTTCGTTCGTTTTCAACGATAACAACAATTCACCTTTGTCTTGATTTGAGGTATCGTGAAAAAGTTTGTTCAATCATTAGTGTTGAATGAAATTTCACTAAACTAACATTTATGCAATTTAATTTACTGTTACCAAGGTCACGATTTGCAGTTTGATGCTGATTTTATAACAGCAACCCGCTTTTATTTGTGCTAATAAAGCTTGCTTCAGATAGAATTGGAACAAAAACAATTGCCTGTATTTCAGTTATTTATTATTGAATTCAAGAAATTATAAACATGTAGCGTTTTCTTCATACTTTTAAGAAAAAATACGGATAAAATTATTCGTCACTCCACTTCGGAGCTCCATAGATTCCCAGAGCATCAACTTCTTATGGTTGCTCCTGTGACATTTGCTGCAAAGTTTGGCCAAGTAGATTCCACTAAATCGTTCACTGACAGATCATCGATAGAGGAGTCAGCAGGTTTTAGTATATTCAATGAGATTCATAGCGCCGGGCTACAAATGGTGAGTTGACAACTTGGCAGGAGGGTGCGACCGACCTCTGGTCCTCACAAGTTCCTACCTCACGTCTCCACGAGTCATATGATCACAAAAGACTGCCAGCTGAAACATGGAGACGCTGGTTGGCGTAGCCTGGGCAATGTTGTCAATCTGACAATAGCGAAGTGAGGGGGTGCGACCGGTAAATCATGTCATAATTTTCCATTATCATATCTTTCAGGTCTACCAGGTCATCAGGTATTAAAAAATAATTTAACATTTAATATTAATTTTTTTTTCTCATGGCAGTCATACATTGTCTAAATTTTCTGGTTCATAATGGATGCGGAAGTTTGTCTACAATTGCAACAAAACAGCAGTTGGCACAGATGTAATTTTCAGTTCATATTATAATATCCCTCGACTATATATTATCATAAAGGACATTGTTTATTCATAACCATTATCAAGCTTCTTTATCACCATCATTATCATTTTTATCATTACTGGTGTTTTTGGGATTTATATTTTAACATTTTTTTTTTAAATGATTTCTCCTAATAGGTTATATATAATTTAAATTATTATGTCTTATATGTCCAATTATCATTATGATCTAGAAGTATCTAGTTGAACAAAAGAAGCTGCGACGGAATCTATGGTAGGCTTTTGCACTTATTACCTAATGTATTTTTAAATTTGTTTGCAAATGGACCTTTTTCCAAATCTGAGCTGTTTGCCATTCGGATAGTGTCTGATGTGTCTGTATCATAACTCACAATATCATTATATTTGATGAAATTGTTTTATTGATTTTACATCTTAGATGATTTAAAAATTTCTTGTTGTTTTTTGTTGTTGTTGTTGTTTGTTGTTTTTTCCATTTGTCTTTAACTCCCTTACACAGGAGCAATAATTATATAGCCAGCAAAAATAAAAGCGTATTGCTGTTATAAAATCAACATCAAGCAGCAAATAGTGACCATGGCAACAGTAAATTAAAATGTATATATGTTATTTTTGTATAATTTAACAAACTTTTTTAGGATACCTCAAATCAAGATTTTGGGAAATTGCTGCTATCGCTGAAAACAAACAAAACTTGCATAAGCGTGAAACCACAGAACTCTACACTTTAACACTTTACAACATTTCTTACATTTCAGGATACACCAAAGGGAGATCATAAATAATAGATACCGAGTTATTACAGTATTTTTCATTTACATAAATACATACACTATTATATAAATATTTCATGGGAATGGGAGGGACCATCAGGGCACCTGATTGAAGCACTCTGGATGGGGAGAGTGGAAATGCCAACTCCCCATTGTTAACAGTTTGTGAATAGAGGGCGGGCTCTTCTCCCCGCCCATTGGGGCATCCTCATGTTAGATTGCTTGCTCTTTTGACCAATTGTCCAATCTTGTTGTTGGAAGGAGATTCTTTATATCCCTGTGGATACGTATAAGTGATGTTGCCTATCGATCTACCCAACCCCTTTTTGGCCCTTCATACAATGGCATGATTAGGATAATCAGTGGTTATTAAAGCTTGATCAAGTCTAACAGCGAGGAGAGCTCACTGCTGTCGGACTTAGTTTCCGTGCTACAATGGGTGGTAGTACATATCATACACATATCATGTTCCGTATATGTTACCGAATTAGCGACAATACACTTTACGCTAGAAATGGTTTTCTCACTTACACCGGATCAATTTTTCATTTTCACGGATAGTCTCAGTTCTAGAGAGGCTATTTGCTCCTTGAGGCCGGTAAAGCACTTGTCGTATTTTCTCTTTGCGTTATTTTATCATCTTCTTTGTATGGGCTCCTATTCATTGTTCGATTCTGGGCAATGAGAAAGCGGACTCGCTTGCTAAGTAGGGCATATCATATTTATGATCAACAAATCGCCTTTAAAGATTTTTTCCCATTTTTTGTCAACGGCCACTCGCCAGCTGGCAGTATAAATGGAGTAAAGGAGATTTGGGGTGATGGCAACATTCTATCAACCCAAAGGCATCGAAGAAATCTTGGTTCGGGGGTACGGATTCTGGCGAGACTTCATTCGTGTGATGTCTCGCCTCATGTCAAAGCATTATTCTCTGAACGCTCGTTTGTACCGAGATGGGCTGGGTGACAGTAATCTCTGTGAACAAGGCTATCAAGACGCAGACCACATTATTTGGTCATGTGCTGAGCATCGTGGAGTCAGATCTGAGCTTAATGATTCCCTTCGGGCTCGAGGTAAACAGCCCAATGAACCAGTTTGAGATATTTTGGCTGCACGTGATCAAGAGTACATGAAACTAATTTATGCGCTTTTAACTAACAAAAGCCTTAGAGTGCAGTCCGTTTCACCTGTATGTTTGCTATTGGTTTCTTCTTATCTGTGTTTCTGTGTGTTTTTTTTTCTTCCTCAAAAATGTTCAAGTCAAGAAAAAGCCAAAAGTTGTAAAGTTATGAGTATTTTACCAATTTAGAATTTAAAATAAACGTTTTATGTAAACCATGCATTCTATTTCCACCCGTCTTTCAATCCGTTTAATTGTTATTTCTATTAACCGAGACGGTCAGGAAAATACATTTCTACATTACTATATTGCTTTACTGCGTTATAAATCTGTATTGTTAACAAACTTCGAACTTAGCAGCATTTAGAAACATATGTTAAAGTTTATATGGTCTTATCACTTTCACCAAGTCAACAACTGCCCCTCAACATAGCAAGTATTCGGTGGAATATTTGAAACTCGGCCAATGGCTTTATAGTGCTGTTCAACTCTACCCTAGAAGCGCACAAAGTTTATCTTGGAAGTGCGTCGCCGCATTCCATTCTTGTGCAGAACAATTTTCCCCTCGGGACGAGAATCGTCAAAATGGTAAATATTTGCTTTTCATCTTTTCTTCTCCAACTCGCTAGAGAACATCGTTTTCCATTATACAGCAACTCCCATACCAAACGTACTAGCACTGTCTGCTATTCTCATTACCAAGAATTTACGCACCGAATGCAGGGAAATTCTTCAACCACTCAAAGCTGACCGAAAGGATTACGTACTTCCTCTCCTTCCTGGGCACGTCTTGCCTACGCGCCTACTAGATGGTGCATTTCGGCGAGTTTCTTTGTGTGTTTACTAGATGAAAAGTCATTCTCACCGCACGACAGCCAACGCTCATTATGCGCGCATTAGGAGGCAATAAATTTGATTTTAATTGTGTTAAATTAATACCTTTGATCTTTTCAGCGTCTAACCGCCTGCTGGTTGCCTCATCCTAGAAAGAAAAAAATATTAAAGTGAAAGGGGAAACCCCCCTCAGTTTATCAGCAGGCGGAGATTGTATGTCGTTCCGAAAACGGAAAACGGTTGACGCACCAAGGAGTATCGGAGCGAGGAAAATTGTTTCTCAGTTGTCTACATCTGCCACACGTTGCTCGGATTTGGTTTATTGTTTTTCCCCGGAAAAATTGGCTCCACAGTGGCACTTACGACGTTGGGCAATATAAATAAGTTGCAGGAGATGGAGTTCCGGGATTACCAAAAGTTACGGAAGTTTTTTTTCTTCTAACAGGCAAGGGCAAGATGGGAGAGAAATTTATTTCACTTTCGAATGTAACACGGCAACTGGAGAAATTATTTTCGGTTCGGGAAATTTATCACGCAAGGTAGTTGTAATTCATTTTAATGGCCCGGCCACTCTAGAGTAGGCGAGAAAGGCATAAAGTAAATCAGTTAAGGTGGTTTACTTTGAACACTGGTTGTAGGAGAAATACGAGATTTATGAAGAAAGATGTCACGAACCCTTTTTATTGAAGGTCGTTAAAATTAGTCGTAAGAAAGTAAAACTGAATTTTTGTGGAACGCAGGGAGATAGCCAAAATTAGAAAGAAATTTAAAATTAAAGAAAAAACGAACGCACTTGAGGGACATTGAGCTTGAGCTTAGATGACCGCATATTTCAAATTGGCTACATGGTGATTAACCACAACCAGTCAAATTGAAAATAGATCCTCTGCATCTTTACGGTTGTCATAGGAAGGATGTTTCACTAGTGGGAAGGGTAACATGTTGTACGGATGTCCTTTGGAAAGTATCCCAATCAGTCTGGTATCAATTCCCGTTGGCACCGTTGGGATGAGCTTAGTCGAAAAATCTCTGATCACGTCATAATTTGGAAGGGAAGTAAAGTCGTTGGTCCCGGCCCATGTGTTGATATGTAGGATTCAGGTTGCGTGGTAAATCAGCGTAAGCTTGAAACAACAACGAAATTTTCCCGAATTAGAACCCTGCTGCTGCATAAATTAGTTGCACTTGTTTGACGAGCTGTACTGCTTCCTCCACCGAGTTGACACTGTCGAGGAAGTCATCCACGTAGTGGTTCTTGATTATCACGTCTACTGCTCCGGGATCGTTGAACGGAACTCCATTTGCCTTCGCAACTGCATCTCACACCATTCTGATTTTGTTGGGTTTCTTGGGGTTCGTTACCACTCCCAACGGAAAATACCACACTCGCCTAGGGTTTGTGTGCATCAGCTCTTCTGGTGATACTTTCCGGACATACTCTTTGTTCCCTGGATTTGCTCGTTCACTCTTCTTCGCAGCTCGGAGTCTCTTGCAAGCCGTTTCTCTAAACCTTTCAACCTGCTGACCGCCATGGGATAGCTATCCGGGAAGTTCACATTGTCTGTCTCTTTGCAAGTTCCTCTTCGTATTGTCGTGGCTTCTAAGATACCGCGTGCACGCTTGTTTTCTTCGGACTCAAGCTGCTTCGTTAAGACTGCTTCTTCAACGGCGAAGAGCTTTCGCATCGAATCGTGTAGATTGCTGTTACTCATTTCTTCGCTGGTATGCACGTGCAGCTGTTCAATAGATCCTTCGTTTCCGGAGTTCCTCCCGTACAAGCACCATCCCAGTCAAGTCTTAGTTGCGACTGGCTCACTGCTACTACCTTCGCGAGTCTTCAGGCTAGTGAGCAATTGAACATGCTCCAGACCAACAATCATGCTTGGTTTTGCGTTAGCGTAACTGTCTACGGGAAGTCCCTGTAAGTGCGGAAACGTGTTTGATAGCTCTATGTAGTCTAACGTCTGACTTGGAAGTCCAAGCTCACGCACGGTTCGTATGTTGCCCAACTGGAACGCTTCCTTCTTTCCACCACCGGATATCTTCACACATATCCACTCGGAAGTTTTCTCGTGTCTACTAATGTTTCCGGTCCAACTCAGCATCAGATTGTCTGGTTCACCATCGATACCCAACTGAGCTGCGATTCCTTCTTCAAGCAACGTTGATGATGACTCGTCATCCAAAAATACGAAGACGTCGACCTGCTACCTCGATGAGCACTCGAAGAATCGCTGGGAGCGGGGACGTATACTGGAAACCTTTCCGGACAAGACTGGGCAGATGAGGCGAGCTACAGTGTAGACTGTTAGAGTCGTTTTGAGGAAAATGAACATATTTAGAAGAAAACCTTGGGAATGTGGGTATCAAAATTCAAGAAATTACTCCAGAAAGTTATATTTTACGTTTTGTGGCTAAGTGATGATTTGTCCTTGGACCGGTCATTCCGGAACAGGTTCCCGTGGGACCTACACTAGCCATGTACATTTTCTGACAATCCCATTTTATGACAATCAACTTCCACAATTGCCCAAATTCATTTGATTGGTTGAACTTCGGGACAATTTGAAGTTCATGTGTGCATTTAAGGTAGGGAAGTCAAAATCATACGTACAAAAAGTGAAGCAGAAGCAAGGATTGATGACGTAGAAAGTGAAAAAGACCAACCGTGATGACAAATGAAATTGCTCAGCAAAAAATTACAACAATATTTTTGCAAACATTTTTTCGTATCATAATGGACGACGAAACATGCGTCCTCAAAGATTGTAAACCGCAATGCAAAGGAACGCCGTTACCGAGCATTTCCGGACAATAAGGTGTCCACATTCCCAAAGTATTTGATTTGGCAGGCCATATGTAGTTGTGCGTGTAAATCTATAAGTTTCGTCTCTACTGGCACTATCAATAAGGATGTGTACGAGGAAGAAAGTCTGCAAAAGCGTTTGCTACCATTTATTAGAAGCCACGACTCTCCAGTTCTGTTTTGGCCTGATTTGGCCTCATGTCACTATGTGGAATCCGTCCTGGAATGGTGTAAGGTACAAGATGTCATACACGTGCTAACAAAAGCCAATTCACCAAACTGTCCAGAACTTTGCCCAAAAGAGAAGTACTGGGCTCTAGCTAAGCGGAAACTCTTCCAAACTAAGAAGAAAGCAAATGGCATCGATGATTTTGATGATTTTACAGCACTGTTTCTATCGCTTTCGATTGTACGATAACGTTTTGGAGTATTCAAGATGGATGAAGAGCAAGCTCTGCCCTTCGGTTCAGAAAGGGGCATGGGCGCGTTCTGCCGAGTTGGTCGCAACAGATTTCATGTGTGAATCGACAGCGTCATCAACGTTCAAAAGTGCCTGAACCAAATGAACATCCCTTATTTTGAAAAAAATTCCACCTCTTGAAATGTTCGTCTTGACTAGAAAACAAACATACCTAAATTTGAAGACCGTACGTTGACGTTAAGTGGTCCCATAACGAACCTGAAGAAATGGTAGTACGGGTGACAACCCCCGCGGTGGCAAGCACGGTACTGTAGAGTACAGTCTTGCAGGTCGATCAAGATCATTGTCGTCAGGTTGATAACATTTTATGTTTGTTTTTATTTATTATCAATATTGTTAGGGACACATTGGACAGCCTGTAATGATCACTTGAAGAAGCGATGTGGGATCATTGCCTTGATAATCCCAAATGTAGCAAGTTGTAAAATGTTTCTTGTCTTCTATAACCAAACATGATGTAATTGAGTAAACGAGTGGCAGCTCATCGGGAAGAATCTTTCATATGCATCCGTCGAACCATTCTGAACGGCCGTTGTGAGAATATCACCATGAAAATCTCACATGTGCAATTATTAATGCTTTCTCTTCTTTCTGTTCTTTTCCCTATCCTAGGACTACGAACATTACTATATGACATCGTGCATAACTCTAACCAATTTGACTTTCAGCCAAATTTTCTAACACAAGGTAAGCAATCAAATGAACACTACAAAATATACTAAATACCAACGACAAAATATATAACGGGAAAAGGGAGGGACCGTCAGGGCACCCGAGTGAAACGATTTGAATAGTGAGCGTGGGACTGCCTCCTTCCTATTGTTAGCATTTCGCGGAACGAGGGCGGGCTCATCGACCCCATCGAGGGCTCTATTCTAGTGCTGTGGGTGTGAACTTGCTTTTGGAAGGAGATTCTCTTCCCATAATTCGCGGGTTTCACGTAAGTGTATCTGCTTACGGGCTTACCCAAATGTTTTTGGCCCTTCATACAAGAGCTTGATGATCACAAACAACAATAGAGTCCTGATTAAGTCGTTTTTCGGATTATCCCACTACTATGGAAAGTTACCTCGCTTGAATAGATCATCATATCTTCAATATCTCATCATCATCATCATCAGTGATATTTTTTTTTCATTTCATTTTTTTCACCCCCCTCAAACAGCACATAACTGTCAAAATAGGTTGCAGTAACTTGATTATAAGTCACAGTCAAGTTGAATAGCCCAGTTTTTAACAGGTGTGCTGCTAGGTCTATATTAAGTAAGTCTCAACAAGGCTCAGTCTGGATAATCTCAATAAAATTATGCTGAATTCTAACCTCATTTACCAATCAGATCACAGCCGGCGTGGCCTTTGCTGTACACAGAAGTTGTCACCATTCTTGGCTGTACACAGGTCGCCTTTTACTTGATCGATCTACCTTGCTCGTTGCGCGCCTTCTTCTTGTACACGTCGGTTCGTTTTCGAGAACCATTTTCACAGAACTGTCGGCCGACATTCTTACGACATGCCCAGCCCATCGTAGTCGACCGAGTTTAGTGATGTGTACGATGGGAAGTTCTCCTGGCAACTGATTCAATTCGCGGTTCATTCACCTCCTCCACGGTCCGTCTTCCATCTGCACTCCACCATAGATTTTACGTAGCCCCTTCCGTTCATATACACCAAGTTGCTAGTTGATCCTTCACTAGCAATGTCCATGTTTCGTGGCCGTAGAGAACTACCGGTCTAATTAACGTCTTGTAGATGGTCAACTTTGTAATTCGGTGAACTTTGTTCGATCTTAGCGTCCTTCTAAGTCCAAAGTAGGCACGATTGCCAGCCATAATGTGCTTTTGTATCTCTCTGCTGGTGTTGTTATCGGCGGTCTTACATGAGCAGATATACAGTTCAAATACTAAAATCGCCTAGTTTTTGATGTTTTTTTTAAATCTAATTATTTAAGATTAAATATAAAACCGAGGAGCTCCTTGGTTCCAAGACCACGAAAACCATGAAAAACAAATATAATTCGTGTTTTTAAAAAGAACACTGCAATCAAGATACTATATCATATTTTTGCTAAAAAATGTATTTAGTTACCTTTCATGCCATTATACTTATTTATTTAATAAAATCAGTCCATTTATTCAAAATGTAAGAGTGTTAACAAAAAAAATGCATTTTTAAATAAAGTCAATTTTTATCAAGCCTAACCCACAAATTCTATCCTTAATGACAAAATAATGAAAAATATGAGTCTAATTTTTTGGATATGGAACCAAACTACCAATTATAAGAAAATTTGGAGGGACCATAGGGTATGTGTCCCTTGACTCAGCCTATTATGCAACCATCGATTACATTTTTGATTATTACTCTTAAAGTTTAAAAGCTGAAGGCGAGATTCAAATAGTTCTACACTTGCTAAGATAAGATTGATAAGATATTTGGTAGTATGTATCACGAAAAATTACATAACTCTTTTCATAAAGTCAGATGCTTTCGAGGGTGTCGGTCTATAAGCACCAAATCGGGTCTATTCCTGGATGCAACATAGTCCCATTCGATGGATTGATTACTAAATGCAGTCCTTGTACGGTTTTTTTTTAATTTTATGAAGTAAGGCATTGCCAGCTGTATTCGTTTTACTTAACACAAAGTTTCTCAAAACAAACTAAAATAAAACTGCTTCGAAACACTTAATTGATGTTCATATAAAATTTATCAGCCATTCTAAAATGAAAACATTATAATTCACTTTGCACATGATTTAGTTCCTACGGTTTGTGTTTAGATGAGCCACTGGAATATAAACAGCCGCAAACTCATGCAAACTGCACTCAAAATTTAACCAATAACAACCTTTTACTAAGTTATTGATACAACAAGCCATAGTTGGGAACATAAAAAAAAAATAAGTCCCTTACATTGGGTCTATGATTTTCTTGTAAGATCATTGTTATTTTAGCTATGTGAACAGATAGTTTGTAACGTGTAACTACTTTCTGAACATCCAAACTTTATTACTCGCTTTATCGATTGATTTAAGTCAGATTTAGATCACTTGAAGATCGTGTAGATCATCTGTTTTGCCTAACCTGTGAAATCATGATGCCCAAAAAGTTCAAGAAATCGAAAATTACACGGAAGTGAAGAAATATAAGTTGATTAATATTCAAATAGCAACATGATTTTGTTGATTATTGCTAATTGAATGACATATTTGATACACAGGCCGAATCCCGAGTAGCACACTACGATCATAACTAGTTGTGGTAACTTGATTATGACTTAGCAAATCATATTTAAGTTATCTCAACAAAATGGCAACAAGTGTGCGACTAGGGATAAATGTAAAAGGCTAACATTATATCCCATTACTTTATATCTTTGTCTTGAGGGATTGCTGTATATCTATCTATGTATATAAAAATGAATTTCTTTCGGTCTGAACCTTGCTGGACGGGTTTTTGGGGCCGGGAAAGCATCTTATGATAGTTTAAGACTCCTCCAGCCTCTAGAACGGGGGGCTCCCATGCAAATGAAAAACACATGTCTGCATAACTCGAGAACTTATCAAGCAAATTGAACCGAATTTTGCATGCGAAAATTCTTTAAGACAATAAATTTTTTTATGTTGGTTTGAGATCCCTTCTCTCTCCGAAAAGTGGGGTTCCCGTACAAATAAAACATAAATTTCAACCAAACATGAGAACTAATCTTAATGCTGCGCAAATTTGTATTCAGGGGTTTTTTGATCTTTTTTGATCTGGAGAAAATTCTCATGATGGATTGTGACTCCTTCACCGCCTTAAAGGGGGGTTTCCATACAAATAAAACACAAATTTCTAATAATTCGAGAACTAATCAAGCACATGGGACCAAATTTGGCTTATGAATATAAAGTTATCTGGAAGGAAAGGCTTCCATACAAATGAAACCGAAATTTCTGCATAACTCAAGAACTAATCAAACAAATGGAACCAAATTTGGCATGTGTAGGTTTTTGTAGGTAAAACATGTTTTTACGATTGTTTGAGATCACATTTCTCTTGGGAAGAGGGGAAGGGGGGGGGGGGGAGCTCACATACAAATGAAACACAAATTGGGTTGGGCTTTGGGGTGGCTCTTAAACAAATGAAATAGGTTTTTGAACCTTTCATAAGAATTATTCAGCAACTAAAACAAAAAAGGGGAATAACTCGGGTAAACAGCATGTTCTGATAGAAGTTTGATCCCCTTCTAAGTCAAGAAAGGGGGATGCTTGAGCTACTTGCAGTTATATATTATGCACAAGGAGTTAAGCTAAGGTTATGCATGCGAAAATTAGATTCAAATTGACAAGATACGGCGTAGTTTTAAGAGAAATATTTTGTCTATGAAATGCTTTTACATAGACAGAAAAACCATGTTTGAAGTTACCGATTGAAAGTCTTATTAAAACACAAAAAAAAAACTAAAACTGTAGAATCGAAGTCCCACATATGCAAACGAAAATATTTTAACAAAAATCATTTCTAAAAACAACCATAAGCGCGCCAACTCTATTAAATTTTCATTCATTTAGTTATGAGCGTAGCGGCGCATGCACCTTGGTCAGCTAGACTATATAAATAAAAATAAGTTGGGGTTTCCTTTGTCACGATTTAACTCGCGAGTGATCGGCGTGAAATTTTGTATGCAGAGATTTTTGGGGCCGGATAATAATCTTATGATGGTTTGAGACCCCTCCCTTTACTGGAAAGGGGGGCTCCTATACAAATGAAACACAATATTCTGCATAACTCGGGAACTAATCAAGCAAACGGAACGAAATTTAGCATGTGGTGGTTTTTGAAGACAAAAAATGTTTCTATGTTGGTTTGAGACCCCTTCCTATCCTAAAGGGGGGGGGGGGGCAGGGAGGGCTCCGATACAAATGAAATACACTTTTTTGCATGACTCGAGAACTAATCAAGCAAATGGAACCAAATTTAGTATGTGGTGGTTTTTTAAGACAAAAAATTGTTTTATGTTGATTTGAGACCCCTCCCCTTTCTGAAAGGGGGGGGACCTATTCAAATGAAACGCAAATCCTTGCATAACTCGAGAACTAATAAGAGCAATCGAATCAAATTTCGCATGTGGAAGTTTTTGAAGGAAGGAAATGTTTCTGGTGATTTGAGACTCTTCCGTCATATGATGAGGAAGGGGGAAGGGGGTGCTCTCAAACAAGTGGAACCCAAATTTCTGCATAACTCGAGAAATAATCAAGCAAATGGAACCAAATTTGGATTAGACGAGTTTTTTAAGGCATGAAATGTTTTTATGGTGGTTCAAAGCCCCTCCTCCCTCTAAAAAGGGGGGCTCTCATACAAATGAAACAAATTTCAACCAAACATGAGAACTATACCTACTGCTTTGTAATTTTGTATTCAGTGGTTTTTGGGTCCGGGAAAGTATCTTATGATAGTTCGAGAGCCCTCCCGCTTCTAGAAAGGGTGGGATACCATGCAAATGAAAAACAAATTCTTGCATAGCTCGAGAACTAATCAAGCAAATGGAACCAAAATTGGTATGGGTGAGTTTTTGAAGGCATGAAATGTTTTTGTGGTAATTTAAGACCTCTCCTCACTCTGAATAGGGGGGCTACCATACATACGAAACACAAATTTAAATCAAACATGAGAACTATCCCTACCGCTATTCAAATTTGTATGCAGGGGTTTTTGGGTCCGGGAAAGGATCTTATTATAGTTCGACACCCCTCCCGCCTTTAGAAAGGGGGGCTCCCATGCAAATGAAAAATTATTTTCTGCATAACTCAAGAACTAATCAAACAAATGGAACCAAATAAGGCATGTGGAGGTTTTGTAGGCAAGAAATGTTTCTACGGTGGTTTGAGACCCCAAGCAAAAGAAACCAAATTCAGCATGTGTGAGGTTTTAAAGGCAAGAAAGGTTTCTATGATGGTTTCAGATTCCTCTTCGCCCTGAAAGGGGGGGCTCCTATACAAATGAAATACAATATTCTGTACAACTCGAGAACTAATCAAGCACATTGCACCAAATCTGGCATGTGGAGGTTTTTGTAGATGAATACTGTTTCAATGCTAATTTGAGACCCCTCCCTTTTCTGAAGGGGGGGAGGGGCTCCCATACAAATGAAACACAAATTTATGCATAACTTGAGAACTAATCCAGCAAATGGAACCAAATTTGGCATATGGAGGTTTATGAAGGAGAGAAATGTTTTTATGGTCATTGAGACTCTTCCGCTTTCTGAAGGGGGAAGGGGCTCTTAAGCAAATGAAACACACATTTCTGCATAACTCGAGAACTAATAAAGCAAATGGAATCAAATTTGGCATGTGGATTTTTTTGAAGGTCTGACATATTTCTATGGTGGTTTGATGATGACCCCTTTGCACCTGCTGAATAAGGCAGGGGAAGGGTGGCTCGTCATACAAATGAAACGCAATTTTCTGCATAACTCGAGAACTGATCAAGTAAATGAAACCACATCTGGCATGTGGGGGTTATTGGAAACAGGATTTTTAGTTATATTAAAATGGATTTCTGTCTGACTGTCTGTCTGACCGATCGGAGTGAAAATATGTATGCAGGTATTTTTGGGGCTGGGGAAGGTTCTTATGATTGTTTGAATACAAATGAAACACAAATTTCTGCATAGCTTGAGAACTAATCAAGCAAATGGAATCAAAAATGGTATGCGGGGTTTTTTGAATGCAAGAAATGTTTCTATAGTGAATTCAAACACAAATTTCAACCAATCCTGAGAATTATCCAGGTAACTAAGCCACAAACTGTGTATTGTCTGGGTAAGAAGAATGTTCTGATAGAAGTTTGAACTCCTTATTACTCAAAAAAAAAACTCATTAAAAAAAGCGTCAGTTCTATGTAATGTATATTCATTTAGTTGCAGGCGTAGCAACACCGGGATCAGCTAGTTTTCAATAAAATACAACAATAATATCCTAACGTTATCAAACGTCAGCCATGCGATCGTGCCTTGAGCACAAGCCCTCTAATATTTTCATCGGCATCCGAAGCTAGTCAATCACACAAACATCACTAAAATTATGAAAATAAAATTTGATGTTCATAATATTCACAGCATATTGGAACATTTTTTCAAGCCACATTAAGGCGAAGCATTATGTGTCATGGTTGTTCAGACCTTGCATAATATATGAATGCATTCCAAGTATGTGAATATTACGAAAACTTCTAATCACATTTACTTTGAACGATATTTTCCCTATGTTTCATAACTCATGCAACCTGTGACGGTTATTTACGAAATCACGTCAGCCTTGCTTTGAAAGTGACATCACTAAACTTCGTTCGCCTACAATCCGTATAAATTCCCCCCACCCAACGCACTCAGATTCCATTCCGATGATTCGAGTTAGTGGAGAAACAAACAGCGATTTTTGATGGAAAAGCGATTTCCATCAGCACCCACACCCACCACCATCAATTCCAATCCAGCCGTCTAATAAACTACGTCTCAGCGCGCTGGCGGCAAGTTTGAGAAACCGAATCAAAACTTTCACCACAGGCATTCCCGCGCTTGCTTTGATGGGTGTGAAGATTTTCCTGTGTTCCAACTAAGTAGTCCGGGGTTCTACACCGCAGCAGCAGCAGCATGTCGGGAAGAGTAGTACAGGAAGCGCCTTAATTGAACTCGAAACTGAAGAGTGTGTAAATTTATTGTGGCGTGTCGTTTGTGTTTAGTATGTTTTGGATGCTTTGTTGGCGTAACTAATTTCGCTCCGAAATTAGAACCTTGTTACAAGATGTGTGTGGTATGCGCGGTGTGAGCCGCCAACAAGCGAGCAGTGAGGCACTTGATGCGGTGACGTGACATCCATTCCCCCATCGCACACACTTGCACCTATTGGTTACAACAAACTGACATCCGAAGCATCACGGCGATGATGCTTAGACACTAAATATTTGTACCTATGTTAAGGCAAGGCAAACAAAAAGGGCACCGATCCCAGCAAGTGGTCCCCGGAAGAAAAGAACGATGATGATGCGTTCTGTGTCTCAGAAAGCAAATCGAACCAAATGTCAGCTCATTATGGGAAACATTTAAGTTATTTATTGGGTTGACTTTGGAACGGGAACGGTTTGGAGCAAACAAGTCTTATTTTGAGACATTCGGAGTGAGAAATAAACACTGGAAAACATGGTTCGGTTTGGAAAGTTTCAGGTGCGTTTCCATGAATGCATTTCCACTTGTTTCTCGAAGATTTGTTGAGTTGGGAAAACGTATCCCGGCAGTTTCGGTTTGTGGAATGCGCGGGTGTATTATGGCCGGATTATGTTTTTGAGTGGCTATTGTTCTGAGTTATGGGAAACTAAGCTGCTGATTCATTGGGACCATACTTACTGTTGATGTGCTTCATCGCGATTCGATATATACGATAGAACAGTCGTCAAATAGCATCTACAACGTGTCACCCCACGTCCCTTCGAATCCCTCGAATAAATAATAACTCGTAAATGGCGACTGTTCATTTGTAACCCAATCTGACATTGATTCGACCGCAACATCCCTCCCCCTAAACGGCACGATGGAACGACCATTTGTCTGATATCCTGGATGCAACTACATTCTACTCACAGCAAAAACTCACCTCTCGATGTACGCTGCCGTCGCGAATGCCTTCGCCGTCTCCAGGGCAATGTTGATCTTGTCCGCCGTAATGACTGATTTATGTACAAATCCTCCCCCCGCACCGTAGACCGGGATGGCGGTGCTGGGTGCTGGTTTTTCCGAAATCGGCGAAAGACTTGCCGCGATAGGACTCTTCATGGCCCGGAGCACATCCGGGCTGGTCAGTTTGTACGGAATGTTGGACGAGCTTTGCTGGCTTCCACTGTTGCTGGTCGTCGACAGCAGGGCGCTAGCACCAATCGGAAGTGACTTTGGTCGTGGCTGAAGTGGAGGCGGTGGTTTCACGTACTGCTCCAACCGGGTGCTGCGCTTGGAGGTCGAGCTGGATGGATCAATTTTTTCGTAGATATGATAATTGCCGCGAATCGATTCGTATAAATTATCCGAACCGTGCTCTTTGGACAATTTATTGGTCTGATTTGGTGGCGCCAGCTGGACTGTCGATGAGGGCTTCATTCGGTGCATGGTCTCTCTGGATGGGCCTGCGACGGATCCACCACCGTCGAAAATGGTCTGACTCAACAAGTGCTTCTCGTAAATGTCATTCAGCGATTTCGGTGTCGTTTTGAAGTTGGGCTGCTGTTTTGCCTGCCGAGTCACGGATGTCGAGCCCGTTTGATTGGACATGGCTGGCGAGTGTTTTTGATTTACGCCACTATATTTTACGCTACTCGACTGCTGCAGATAATCAGCCTTTTGTGATAGTGCCATATCAAATTGTAGTTGCTGCTGCTTCTGCAGGGTTTGCGTCTGACAGGAGAGTTTCTGAACTGGCGGAGTCTGTCCGTACGGTGGAGATGAATTAGCATATGGATCAGGTATTTGAACGGGCAGCGGCAGCAGAATAGGTTGATTAAATATTCCGGCATTGTTTTCATTCATTGAATCAGGCTTTCCCGTTGTCCCGCCGGTGGCACTTGCATCTTGACGAAAGTGAACTCCGGTGCCGGCATATTTTTGCTGCAGATGCATGAGATCCGCTCGGCCGGCGCCGGAACCAGTCCGTTTGATGGCTGCCATGCTGCTTATCTGCCGAGGACGATGTACGGAGGCCTGCAAGAATTTATATTAATTAAAAGCGTTTCTTTTGAGCAGGAGGGTTTAGTTTGAGTTTAGGGTAGGGTGGTATTCACCAAAATAAAATATTGGAGTATGGTATAGACTCTGCATTTTATGTAGTAAAAATGTGAGTAGGCTGTGTTTTTCAGCGACGTTTTTTCTTATCCGCCTTTGTTTTGAAAATCGAAAAATTATCATGTTTTTGAAACACACGAATTTGATGCTTAGAAGAGTGTACTCAAGCACAGTAATCTGAAAGCAATGCTAAAGAGTATATCGAAAAGAAGTATAGCAACATTGGCATTCGAATAAAAGAGTGAAAAAAAACATATTTTGACTTCAGTTTTCGATTTATTAGAGAAAAATAACGTAATGATACATTTAACTGTTTATTTTAATTTTAGTTTCTGTTCAACACTCCCACTTTGGACTTAACATTTTTCATTAAATTCTGCGCAGTTGCTTTTGTTACTTTCCTGGTGGCTGCTATCCAGTTTTTTCTGGAACTCCTTCTGGAAATGTTTTGAGGCACTCCGAAATGCCGCTTGACAATCGCCCAAAATCGATCAATTCGCCAAAGATCCGGGCAGTTCGTCGGATTGATGTCCTTTTCCACGAATTGTATGTTATTGTTTGCCACCACTATAGAATGGACTGGAACGTAGTTGGCGGAAGCCAAATCTGGTTAGAATTGAAGAGGAGTCTTAAGCTATCTTTACAGTGGAAGCAATGTCTTCTTCAAAACATTCTTCCTCGTGAACCTCGGCCCAAGTAGCAAATGCAACATTTTTTATAGTCAACACTTAGTTTTCATGTTTCATTTTATTAATTCTGCAGTAACAAAAGCATATTTTGTTTCAGCAGAGTTTATTTCACGTCTCACGAGGTGAGAGTTTATTCAGAGATCGCAGTGACGTTTGTCACTTGGTGAAGTGAGAGAAGTCACCTGCAGTGACGTGACTCTCCATTTGATTTACCCAGAGAGTCACGTCACTGCAGGTGACTTTTCTCACTTCACCAAGTGACAAACGTCACTGCGACTCTCGGAATAACCCTCACTAAATATTTAATTGACGTTGCTCAAATGGTTTGCTTAGACCATTCAAAACCAACATTGGACTTCAGTTTAGTAAATTTAATTGCAAAAAGGCCTAGCAAAGGAAACGGCTTAGAGTGCTAATATTGCAACGTCTATAGGCTGTAGACCCACATGATCGAGACCTTTCTGCGGCAGCGAAATATCGTTTTTCCAGGCCGCCACTTAACTATCAACCGATACAATTTCAATGAGGCGAAATACTACCCCCTGATGAATTGGTGAATCTTCACGCATAGTTCCTGCACATTCACCCACCTGGATGGCTCCAGGGAGTTTTCCAACTGCACCATGTGAGTCATGTTCATGCTCGCATGGGCATTCGAGTTTTCATCGGTATTGACGAAACCCATCGAGGAGGACAATGGTTTTGAAGAAATCGACGAAAGCGAAAATTTGACGACATCTCTAGATCAGATAGTTTAAATAATTTTAATTTGTCGGCTAGCCCGAATCAGAAATCTCCTCCACAAGAAAAAAAACACAATTAAGTACAGAAATTATAGTTTATTGTCAAAATTTTAAACGTATGAAAAGTGCGGTTAAAGTTCAAGAAATTAATCATAAAATTTTGGGTTGCTCAGTCCTAATAATAATGGCAACTGAAAACAGTTGGGATCAAAGCATTAGAAGTGAAGAAGCTTCGGTAATTCTTATAATATTTTTAGAAATGACCGCAATTTGGAAATTTCTGAAAATAAGTCGGGTGGGGGGCTTTTAATTGCTATTTCTACCAAATTTAATTCAGGAATTATTGATACTTCAAAAGTTAAGGAATTTGAACATGTTTGGGTTAAAGAACACGTGGAAGGTGAAACACATGTATTTGCCACAGTGTATTTTCCCCTAAACAACGCTCGCAAAGAAGTATATGACCATTTTTTTTCACATTGCAGACGAAATTTTGTCTGGACTTTTCTCAGAAGTACAAGTTTACACATACGGAGATTTTAATCAACGTAGTGTTGATTTCATTCATGCACACTGAAAATGAGTGCATGTTACTACCAGTCGTTGGAGAAAAACGAAACATTGCATTTTTTTTTCGACAAAACTGCAGATCTAGGGCTCAACCAAATTAATCATGTAAAAATGCAGCAAAATTGCTATTCAGATAATTTACGTGTAGCTTGAATCATTTGTTCCATTATGAAAAAATGGAAGCTTTTCACACTGCAATTGAGTTTCTTTATTTGTCCACGAATAAAAAAGACTTAATGACTTCGAATATGAAGATGTCTTCTAATGTCATTTAGCAAATTAGATATCATAACAAGACACAATGGTGCATTCGATCATGCCTTGACCTACCCCGCATGGGGATGCTTGGTATAAATTTGTGTTCTTGTTTCGAAATACTACCTCAGAATGCCCTCCGCTCAATTTCAAAACTACTTCTAATCAATTTTCACCGCCTGCCGTGAGCTAACGGAACTATCAATACTTTCTCTTCACAACTTTGTTCTAGCAAAAATTGCTGTCTACTCCTAGAGCCTCATGGTGATGAGAAATTATTTCCTTCCTAAACAACAGCATATAAATTATTGTTTGAAATAATATTTGAACAAGTACCACTCAAAAAAAATAAGACGGCAAGGTAATTCCAACCAGCCAGTTTTAGTATAACCGCAGAAAAAAAATTTAAAAATCGGAAGCCAAAAGCACACAAAACAAAAAAGATAGCAACAGCAATAACCTGGCAAACTTCTGGAGTATTTGCAATGAGCTGAATCTTACCATACAAAAATGCATTTGATAAAAACACTTCAAAAACTGAATCAAAAAAAAATTCTTCAGTTATGTTAAAACTAAATTAAAATCAGATAATTTCCCATTTGGTAGCCATCTTAACTCAAATGTTGGTGAGAAAGCAGAAGAAATTGGAAATCTATTTGCAACATTCTTCCTAGAAATCTATACATACCACATTTGTTGAAGAAGATCGTGATTATGAATATTTCGATTTCTACCCGGAATTTTCAAGGGGCGAGTTAGTCAAGTCGTATTTCAAGACATCTTGGACGGTTGGAATAAATTAGACATTTTCAAAGGTTCTGGCCATGACGGAATACCACCACCGTATTTATGAAAAACTTAGCATTGGAACTTACAACACCTTTATTTAGGCTTTGACATATTACATTGGAATCTGGGTTCTTTCCCAAACAATGGAAAAGTTCCTATCTAGTACCTGTTTTCAAAAGTGGAAAAAACCTGACATACGTAACTATCTTGGAATTGCCAATTTTTCTTGCATTCCTAAGCTTTTTGTAGCAATTATTGGTGAAAAATTGTTTAATCAAATCAAAAACAGAATGACCAACAAGCAACATGGATTCTTCAAACGACGCTCAACTAGCACAAATTTACTGGAGCTCAGCAGTTCTTTTGATCGCATTGACATACCCATGCTTCTATTCAAATTGCAAAAAAATGGGAATTGAGCCTGGAATTCTCAAATGGCAAACCATCAACAAATAGTTAGATTCAAAGAGAAGAAATCATATCCTATTTAAATCACCTCTGGAGTTCCTCAAGGCTCTAATTTTATATTTTGTCCGTGAATGACGTTTCCCTTGTTCTTAAAATCGTTAAATTTCTTATTTATGCTGATGTCATGAAACTATTTTTTAGAAATAAGATGATGATAGTCATGATGATGATGGTCTCGCCACTTACGCCTACAAAGTTTTGAGCAAGACGATTTATCTATTGGATAATTTGTTTAGCCAGCTTAGTTTCGGGCTGACCAAGGATATCCCAGGATAACCAAGGAAATCGAGAAAATTTCCAAACCACAACAGAATTGACAAGGAATTCCCCGACAATCAGCCAAACACCCCACTACCATTTCATGGCATCTTCTCAAGCATCAAAGGCTAAAAAATATTAAATAATAATATAAAAAAATAAATTCAAAAAGTAGTCCTTCATACCTGTATACCACGCGAGAGCCTCAAACTTTTGTAGACTACACACAAAAAAACTACCTTAAATTACAATAATAAATAAAAACTTTATATCCATGAGCATCATCGAGGTGAAAAGTATAGTTTGTTTATGCCCCATGACAAATATAAAACACTTCCCTACCCTTCGGTTCAGAAAGAAGGATGGGCGCGTTCTGTCGAGTTGTTGAAGATGCGATGGGGGATCATTGCCCTGATATTCCAAAAAGTAGCACGTTGTAGAATGTTTATCTTCTATAACCAAACATGGTGAAATTGAGTAAACGAGTGGAAAAACATCGGAAATGATCTCTCAAATACATCCGTCGAACCATTCTGAACGGCCAAGACTCTCTATGAAAATCTCGCAGTCTCATGCGCATAGTTTGTTACCAATCACTAATGCTTTTTCTTTTTTTTTTCTCTGTCTTCAAAAGCAGAAACATCGAGACATCACAGAGCAATAAGTAAAGAACGGTATAAACCCTAACCAATTTTACTTTCAGCCAAATTTTCTAGCAAAAGGTAAAGAATCGAATGACCACTACAAAATATATTGAATATCCACGACATAAAATATAGCGGGAAAAGGGAGGGACCATCAGGGCACCCAAGTGAAACGATTTAGATAGGGAGCTTGGAACTGCCTCCTTCCATGTCGTGGAACGAAAGCGGGCTCTTTGACCCCAGCATCGTCATCATCATGACAAATATAAAACATTTAACAATAAACCATACAAAAATATCCGTTGCAATAACATCGTCAAGATACAAAATTAGTCAAAAGTAACAAGTTAACAGAGTAGCTAATCAAAAGGCAGTTTTGCCGTGAAATACAGTGTCTCTTAAAATCTGTTAATGTTGCTTAAAAAACAATGAAGTTTGTGAAGCTCCGTACAAAAAATATGGTATTCTAACATTATCCGCGTTTCGAGTCATGTATGTGCGAATAGTTCCTCTTTCAATTCAATTAAAACAAGTATCGAAGCAGCAAACCGTTAGTTATTTTAAAAATGAACACCATTGTCAAATACACAACTCTCTGCTTCACCGATAGCCACTGTAGGACATCTAACAAAAAAGAGGAGGAAGAGAACCTGTTACATCTTCAGATCAAACGCATTATCTTATTTTACAAACGCTGTAATCTCGATATTTGTGTTTGATTAGCTAAAACCAAAATGGAAGGGCAGAACTAAGATTGATTGATTTGTACAATTTGTACAATTGTATTTTACTAGCAATAGTTAAATTATTTTTCAATCGGCAGAGAAAACCGTACTTCTTGGCTATTTTCTTGATGACATCGTCAATGTGAGAGTCAAATTCTAATCTATCATCAATAATCACTCCAAGATATTTAATCTCACGAAAACGATCAATTGATATATCATCAATCTTAACAGAGACGTCTTCAATAACTCAATTCCGCCAAATTACCATGAATTTAGTTTTACTTATGTTCAATTTTAACTGTTTGTACCCTATCTTTACGTTCTACATATTCTTTCCATTTTGCTAACACTTAATTTATCGCTATTCTGCAAAAACATTTCGATTGCCACCGTGGTGTTAGCGTCGTCCAGATCCTGGTCTTCTTCATTTGTATAATACTGCGGTCCAGACAGCACTCGTGAATCTTCCTTGGCGTAGGTTTCGTCGCCGATCAGAATGCATCCCTCTTTGTTCTCCAGAATTCGGCTATACAGTTTCCGCGCTCTTGTTTTGGCCAGAGCTTGCTGCTACATGGACTTATTTTGCAACTTCTGTTTCTTGTACGTTTTCAGGGAGCTCCGAGCTTTGATCCCTTGAATAATGCCGATGCTGCTGTTGAATTGCATAGCTGAATCCCACGTCAACGCCAATGCGGGTTTTCCGTAGAAGCTATTCATGAACCACGTAGATTTTCAGTGGAGAGAGGGGGGGGGATTTACGGAGAAAAATCCAACGAGGAGAGAGGGGGTCTGAGATTTTCAAAATAAGTCTCGCGGTTTATGAATAGGCCTTATGAACAAACCACTTTCAAGTCCCAGCGGAGCTGGCTGGGATCAGATTTCCTGCTTGGAACAGAAAGGGTTCCACGAAAAGTTCGATTGCTATTTTGACATTGATGTGGTTCTCTTTCATCCGTGTTGCAATTTGGTTGTACGCGGAACTCTTTTTGAGAGCACAAAATGTTCAGAATTTTCTTCCGCGTGTCCAAATCAATCTCGACTCATCTTTGAAACGATCCATTGTATCGAAGCCAATC